>ML803887.1:19759-56141 GCA_009831015.1 Picea engelmannii | reverse complement strand
CTGTCATTATGAGTTCATATTCATCTAGAGTATCACCAATTGCTTCTAGTTGTTCCTTGAATTGTGATATTCTAGAGAAATATTCATGAACAACTTATGCTTTCTGCATACTTGTACTTTTGAGTTGATTTCTTAGATTCATTTTTCGGTAGATTTTTTTTCCTTCATACATTCTCGTTAGGGCATCAAACATTTATTTTGGAGTTTTCTTATAAGCCACTTGAGGAATCAGGTGATGTTTAATAGAATCTGCAATGATTCTTTTGGCCCTAACTGTGTCCTTTTGGTTCTTTTCTTTAGCTGAAACATCGGTGGATTATGGTACATATTCTTTAATGAATCTTGCTAGGTCATTCTCTTCAAGAATGAGTGTGATCCTATACTTCCAGTCATAGAATTTATCCACACCTTCTAGCTTATCAACAATCTTAGTGCTTGCAGACATCTTGACCTGGAGCTAGGAAAATGACCAAAAATTGAAAATGCTCAGAATTTAAATATGAAATTACCCGAAGGTGCGCTTGGCTGAGGTGAGTATCCTGATGCAACCATATTTCATACAATCCAAAATTTTCCCCTTCAAACTGGGCTTGCAGAATTATGGACTCATACTGGTTCTAGTTTCCTAGTTTTCTGGTTTTCTGGTACCAGTGAAAACTAGGGTTTCACTTTCTGGGAATTCTGTCCATTAGAAAAGTGCAATGATATTGACAAAGAGTTCTCTAGGGTAGGGCACACTTCCTTGATGAGTTTTAGGCTCAAATTCCTCTTCAATAGAAAACCCTAATTTTCTTGTACGACAACAATGATGTTTTTGCTTAGCTAGTGAAAGGTGCTCTCTTCATCTTAGCTCTGATACCATATTAATTTTTTAGCTATTATTAGGTTTCTTTTCAATTTACTAGATAAAAATAACATAGGTAGGATCACTGAGACAAACACAATCACAAGATACACAACATTTATCCTAGGAAACCCTCATGGGGAAGAAAACCCAACAAATTTTGTGTAGTATAGATAGCCAATACAATGTCAAGACAATAAACCAAAACACTAGAGAATATCCAACACTGAACAATGTGCCTCTCTCTTCCTTCTTCTCCCGTCTGTACCTACCAAAATTGTAAACATGATGAGTGAATGACTGAGTGAGATAATGAGGCACTAGCCTCCTTTATTTATACTAGTTGGCAAGCATTGGAAACATGTATCTTTATTGGGCAGGGCCGAATTCTCTTCTTAGTGGTTAAAACCACTTTAATTAAGCTCGAGGGGTGACTTCTTAATTTTGATAATATAATTAGGGTTTGACCAATCCACAAAAGGGGATTTGGTCAAGTACAAAGCCCAACATGATCAACCCATAAAAGGGAATTGACCTGATGAATAATAACTCAATAATAAATAGAATACTCTTTCTAGTTACAATATTTTAACACTTTGATGGATCAAGCCAAGGCTCCCAAGTATCTGTGGATGTAGTGACACCCTATTCTTTTTTCAAATAATCATATTTCATTCAAAGTGTCATTTGAACATGGCACAAATAACAAACATGATATGTGTGCTAAAGCTTATAAATTGAATTATAATTAACATTTATATGACATAGAGAAAACTTAAAAATATAAATTGTATTATAAAATAATAAATAACTTAGAATCAGATGATTAACATTAGTATTAACATTCATATTTCAAAAAGTAAACCAAAAAAAAATATCAAATGACATAATATTTAAAAAATTAAGATTTTTATTAAAAACTTCTATGTAACTTTATTTTCCTTTTATACAATTATCTTTTTTTTTTTCTTCTTTCTCTATAGTATTGGGAATACAATCTCTTCCATAAGGTTTCTAAAGAAAAGAATAATCCAAAATGAATCACTATATAATTTGTCATTTAAATATGATACAAATAACAAACATGAGATGTGTGATAAAGCTTATAAATTGAATTATAATTAACATTTATATTATATAGAGAAAACTTAAAAATATAATTGAATTATAAAATAATAAATAATTTGAAATTAAATGATTAACATTGATATAAACCAACAAAAATATCAAATTATTTAATATTTAAAAAATTAAGATTTGTATTGAAACCTTTTATGTAATTTTATTTCTCTTTTATAGAACTATCTTTCCTTTTTTCTTCTTCCTCTGTAGTATTGAGGATACAATCTCCTCCATAAGGTTTTTAAAGAAAAGAATAATCCAAAATGAAACACTATATAATTTGTCATCTATTTTTATACTTTTGAGTAGAAAAAAAAAAACACTATTAATTTACATGGTTCATTTTAGAGGCAAGTCCTATTTTAGTGATTTAGGACTAGATGATTAACATTCATATTCCAAAAAGTAAACCAAAAAAAATATCAAATTATATAATATATAAAAATTTGAGAATTTTATTAAAAACTTCTATGTAACTTTATTTTCCTTTTATAAAACCATTTTTCTTTTTCTTTTTTTTTATAGTATTGGGAATACAATTTATCCTCCATAAAGTTTCCAACTAAAAGAATAATCCAAAATGAATCCCTATATAATTTGTCATCTATTTTTATATTTTTTGAGTGGAAAAAATAACTACTATTAATTTACATGGTTCATTTTAGAGGCAAGTCCTATGTTAGTGATTTGAGACTGTGAAAATTTTGGTGCCCATTTGAGGCATTAACTAACTCATTTTGGGATCAAAACTTTGCAACCAAACTCCGTAGCCCCTTGGCATTCTACATGTTGAGAGTTTTCTAACAACACAAAGATTGCCTCAATAAGAGTTTGTATGAGGAAGTTATTCCCCTTCAAATTGATCTATGCTTTTGGTCACCATGATACCTAGTAGATCAAACACCAACTCCAATTATTCACACATGTAGATTTAATCAACTATGAATTTTCTAGAAGATTTTAATTATATTTAATAATGTGAATACTCTCTCTTTTTTTCTTCTCTGGCATCTCTCCTTTTTAATCCCATATTTTATTTCTTTGAGAATCTTACACTTGTTATAAAATTGATTATTCAACCATTCTTTCTTTCTTACTAACTCAATATCAAATCCACACTTTCACTTTGATTTGCTCACCCCTTAATCTACAAACACAGCATGTGTGAAAATATATGCAAATTGAGATGACCCAAGATAATGACATATCCATATTGATGACCCCAAGATAGTGATAGTATCAAGTTGGTTGTGGAATTATGCCAAATATTATAAGTCGAGAATGTTTGCTATAGTGGTAGTATCAAGTTGGTTGTGGAATAATGCCAAATATTATCATGTCGAGAATGTTTGCTATAGACTAGGAATCACCTTTCATTACTAAAAACTTCATTTCCATTTCGAATTCTAAATTTTTCCATAAAGCAAGATGTTAGCAAACTACTAAAATTATTAGTTATAAATATAATATGTTTTGAATATAGTAAACATTTGGGTTTTTAATATTATCTTACATCTTCTTCCTGCAATATCTATTGAAGGACCATTAAAATTCAGCTTTAGATATGGTAAGGGTGGTGTATCCCATTTAAATGTTCTCAGATCTCTTGATCTACGCATCAAATGGATTGAATACGACTGGTACAGATTGATCTAGGCATCAAATAGGATTAAATATGCACTGGAAACATTGGTTCGCCAATATTTAATGTGTTTCAGTCCCTCTCAAGTTTATCATTTTATATCTGGTATTCTCTATATGCGCTATGGATTTCCCTTTCGCTTTGTATATTTTTGTCCTTACGATTTAACCATATATTCCTCTGGATTTTCTTTTCGTTCTTACGATTTAACCATATATTCTCAGTCACGATGCTAAAATAACTAACTACATCCTAAACCCCACATTGAATTTAATGATTCCAATTGGCCACCATGCCAATGAGCAGGGCTGCCATTGTTTTCGTGATATAAATTAACCAGATTCTAAAGCTAGCTTGGAATTTAAATATTCCATATGAGCATGCCTACCATTATTTGTGTCATATAAATATATGATTAAGTTTGTTAAACTTTCAAAGTCTTTGAATTTCAAATCTCTCTCAAGTTTAGAACTTTCCCACCTTCAATTAAAAAAGCAGTTAGTTTCCATTTTAAGAAAAAGCAAGGAATGAATTGATTCATTCTTGACAACTTACCAAATATTCAGTCTTTCATGGCGGCGTTAGCTAGATCTGAGGTCGGTTTGTTCAAGATTCTCGGACTATTTTTTGGGCATAGACTTCAGAATCTGTTGGATAGTTTACGTATAATGGAGGGTTCATGAATGAGGTGTAATGGAAATCCGAAATCAGGGGTTGGGATTAGCAACAGTACAAAAGTAGTGAAGTAAACGTTTTGCAGAAACGTGTTGGGTGCGGTCACAGTGTACCCTTTTATGGAAATTGTATGTAGGACGCCAAAACCCCTACATATAGCAAGTCATGTCATGTTATGTTACGGACCTTTGGATTGACAGAGGCGTGTTGGAGCAGAAAGGGAAAAGAGAATACCCTTTTCTGTGCAGCGAGGCAAAGGAGATACTTTTTTCTGCTTCCTCGGCCTTAGATATTTTGGATTTTAAGGGAGAGATAGACTGAAAGTAATGGAGATGAAGATCGGATCAGAAGAGAGCAGATCCAGCTCCAGGTCCAGATTCAAGACCGTGTGCGTATACTGTGGCAGCAGTCCAGGGAAGAGAAATAGCTATCAAGACGCTGCTGTTGAACTGGGAAAGGAGCTGGTAATACATCATCTTATAATTCCTCTTTCCAATTGTTTGGTCATGTAATATATATGCCAATAAGATTACATGTGTGCCTTCGAAGTTTACTCCTCCATTTGGTGTTTAGGTTAGGCATGCAAGTCTAAACATGCAATTTCCCTTTCAGTTTATAGTTCCATGGCAGCCCAGGTTGATGGGTGGCGTTGTTGATATTGAGAAAGATTAACAGAAAAGTCGGTGTGTTGCCTTGAGGTTTTCATTGTTTGAAATCTCTGTCATCCTTGTTATTTTAGCCGATTATGCTACTTAAACAGCAGAGTTATATATAAAGATAGATAGACAGACCGACCTATCAGTCCAAGTTTTTCAATGTGTATTGAGTTCCAGTCTTCAGTCCAAGTTTTTCAATGTGTATTGAGTTCCAGTCTTCAGATCACATATATATGCTTTTACCGGTTTCCTAACTACCATAGATAGCTTTCAAAAAGCATCTGAACATGGTACATCACAAAATTGTTTGTACAGTCTTTGTATGTAAGCTTATCGGCTTCCTAACTACCATAGATAGCTTTCAAAAAGCATCTGAACATGGTACATCACAAAATTTCTTGTAGTCTTTATATGTAAGCTTTTTCTTATTCAAAGTGAGTAAAACATAACTATAACCATATAAAGACCTAACATTATAATAATAAGAACTAACATCCAGCTTAGCATCTCATCTCCTCTCTAAATATGTTATAGAAAGAAATATTGGAGTAAAGGTGTGTAGGTTTTCACAGTTATTCTGTTATAATAATGTTGTTTGAATTTTTTGGATATAAATTGTAAAGAAATATTGGAATAAAGGTGTATAGGTTTTTCTCAATTATTCTGTTATAATAATGTTGTTTGAATTTTCTGGATATTAATTGTTTAATTTTTTTTGAAATGTAAAATGTTTCAGTGAACATTTCACCTATCCTTAAGAACAAAAACCTAAAATATTTTAGCTTTTTGTTACTGAAATGGTTAGAATTTTATTACTAAAATGGGTAGAATGTTCACCAGACAGTTTACATAAAAATAAAATCAAAAAAATTCTAACTATTAGATTATAATGGAAGTGATAAACTTACAAACGCTTCTCCAATTCTTCAGTTCATACAATAATGGTTTATAATGGAAGTGATAGACTTAAACACGCTTCTCCAATTCTTCAGTTCATACCATAAATATTTCTGTCATGGGGAGGATGGTAGTCATGGATAAGTGTGCTAGTCCTGGTCTCCTCCCGAACAACTTCGGAATGGCTCGTTTCACACTACATGAGAGGAATTTCTATGATCATTCTTACTTGTACCTGGAATCTTTTCACCCTTAGTGTCCTTGGTATCTCAATTTTCGATTTTTCCATGTAAGCAGCCAATGAGATATTTTTATTTTTCCATGCAAGCACCCAATGAGATAACTTCCTTTTACAGAGTTCGTATCTCTACAGGTAATGGCCCTTTTTATCAATATCATGGTTACCAATGAGATAACTTCCTTTTACAGAGTTGGTATCTCTACAGGTAGTGGCCCTTCTATCAATATCATGGTTAATTGGGTTTAAAGTGATTATGTTTGTTTATTAGATTAGCTGATTAAGTCTTAACAAAATTTAGTGACTTTCTTACTAAGATAATGAATATGAAGAGACGATCACACTATAAAACCTTCTTTCCTTCCCTCTCCTCTTATATTATTGTTCCTAAACAGTTCGCCTCCTCTCTTTCGCCTCCTCTCTTATATTTCTCTTACAGGGGTCAGAACTCAGAAGAGTTTAGAGTTGTATATGTCTGCTTATTCAGACTTATTTTCCTGTGAAATACTTGTTCATAAGTTTTCGTGCGAGTTGATTAAGTAGAGAATTCATCTTGCTATTGAAAAGCCTGAATGTTTTGATAATTTATATATCATTTTGTTTCACTCTGGTTCATCCGTTGCTTCCATATTATTTTTTGCAAAATTAACGACTGGCTTTTTGCCCCTCGATTTTGAAATCCTTTCAGGTTTCCCGGAAAATAAATCTTGTTTATGGCGGAGGAAGCTTAGGATTGATGGGTTTCGTATCACAAGCAGTCTATAATGGCGGTGGCCACGTGTTAGGGTAAGTTATATAGCTAATTCCAACCTGCCCAAGTTCGTTTACAACATTGTTGCGAGCTTTTAATGACGGCATTTTGAATAGTTGTTCCAGTAATAAGCTTAGGAAAAGCATACGAAAATACTATTTTGGATCTCCACGATGTTCTGAAATTGTATTTTCAATGGCAGGATTATTCCCGAGATGCTCATGTCTCCACAGGTAGTAGTAACATTTCATTTCCATTCTCAAGATTAGAAAGGTTATTCATACTGTATATAAGGCTTCATTGAACTGTGAGTTCATATGCAGATTACAGGCGAAACAATAGGAGAAGTGAGAGCTGTAGGCGACATGCATCAAAGAAAAGCAGAAATGGTGCGCCAATCAGATGCTTTTATTGCCTTGCCAGGTTTCTATCTTCTCATTCTTACTCCTGTCAAAGCTTCTCATAACTTAGAATCTCAAGGTTGGTCTGTTGGGCTGTGGTTTGGGAACAGTGGTTCAGTCTACGTTCTATGGTAAGTATTATGCACAAAGTAGGGTACCATTCCCATTCCTATGTTGCGTGGAAAGCATTACGCCCTTACCAGGGTTTGAGGTTTGGGTACAGTGGTTCAGTCTATGTTCCAGGGTAACCATTGTGCGGGTACCATTCCCATTCCTGTATTGCATGGAAACCATTACGCCCTGAGTAGGGTTTGAGGTTTTGGTACAGTGGTTCAGTCCATGTTCCACGGTCAGCATTATGCACAAAGTAGGGTACCATTCCCATTCCTATGCTGCATGGAAAGCATTACGCCCTGAGCTGGGTATGAGGTTTGGGTACAGTGGTTCATTCTATGTTCCACGGTAAGCATTACGCACACAGTACACGGTAAGCATTACGCACACAGTAGGGTACCATTCCCCTCCCTATGTTGTATGGAAAGCATTACGCACTGAGCAGGGTATGAATAAATATAATATATGATAGGATATATACTTTGAGATTTTAAATAGAACTGCATATATCTCAATATCTATGAAATTTAACGAATCAATATCCATCGAATTTAATTGCACTGTTCTATGAAAACTCTGCTTGATTCTCAATATATATATATATATATATAACTTTAACCGTGTATATATTCCAACATCTATTGAATTTGGATGTAAAGTTTAACTGTGTATATATCCCATTATATATATCCCATTATCTATTAAATTTAGTAGTGCACTACCCGATGTTGATTAATAACCATGTTTGATTCTCAATGCATTTGCATATAAACTTTATATGGAAATTATAATTCCAGTATATGTTTATTAATAAATATATTTTATTTTAAATTTATTTGCATATGATTTAACTAAAATGAGTAAGAAATATAAAATCAATTTTTTGTTAACGAAGATCTGTATTTTAAGTAAAGTTAAAATTCTTAAACAAAATTTACATTAACTAAAAAAATTATAATTTAAAAAAAAATAAAAAAAAATATTTAATTTGTTATTTTTAACTTATTAATAATTTTTTTATAATCTAAGATACAAATATATTTTTTTATACTTTTAAAATCTAGATATTGATTAAAAATTTTAAATAATAATTGTTGGAATTATAGATATTAGTTATTGAAATTGCACAATTCAGATGAAAAAATGGTTTTTGAGGAAGTTGAATTTATTTATGCAGAGTTGACATTACTCATCTTTGGAATCTTAAAAATATGGGTCATTTAACTGGCTTTGTGATGAAGCTATTAATAGTGGATGTTTTAGACTTGTTGCTTTTTCAAATCAAGAGGATATAGAGTATGTCTACCTATATAGATTTTAACATTCAAATTGTTGCGTAGAAGAGGTCCTTTATCCCGTAAACAAAGGGTTTTATCTTTGATGTCTAACTTAGTTGGCACTTTAAAATTAGATTATTATTATTATTATTATATAAAAACAGTGAGAAAACACTATTGTTAACAATTTGAATCTTAAGATATGGACCATTTAATTGGGTTTCTATCTTAACTTGTTGTTTTATATAAAACTTGTGAGCATACAACTTATATTGTTCATCATTTGAATCCTAAAACTATGGATCATTTAATTGGTTTTGTGATGGTGCTATTAATAAAAAGTCTACATTCAATTGATATTACTGTGGTTTTTCCGAAATTCACCTGAAAACACTCTTCATCACAGAATTCTCAGCAATCAAATATAATAATAATCCATTTTTAAGAATAGATTTTAAAAATCAAATTATTACTAAAAAAAATTACTTTATCCCACAAACAAACAAACGATTCTAACTTGAATACTTTGAATCTCCTTAAATATGTAAAATTTAATTGGTTTTTCTGATGAAGGTGTTAACTACTCATTCTAACTGGGGATATATCTGGGCATAATGGTTAAGAACATGTGTTTCCTCTTAAGAGGTCACAGGTTCAAATCCAGAAGGGGGTATGGTATGTATACCTTCGTAGACTTTACCAGTCAAATCACTAGGCGGAGAGGGGTCCCTTGTCCCACAAACAAGGGATTCTCATACACCAATTTGATATGCTGACTTGAATGTGACCTTAAAAATAATTTATTATTATTATTATTATATTACTTTGTAGAAGATATAATCGTTACTTGTTTCGCAGGAGGATACGGGACTTTGGAAGAACTGTTGGAGGTGATCACATGGGCTCAGCTCGGCATACACGACAAACCAGTGAATACACATTCTCAACCTCACATTTTTTCATACAGTTAGTTTGATATAGGGTTCACAGCTTATTATTTTTCGACAGCTTTTTAGAGTTTATTCGAATCAAGTATCGATTACATTTTGGCCTATTTTCGGACCATCCCGGGAAGAGAAAAATTCGACTGTGTTCAGAAATTGATTTGTTATGTGAACTTGACAAGACCTGCAATATTTTTGCAACTTTCAGGTTGGATTATTGAATGTGGAGGGGTACTACGATTCTCTGTTAGCTTTCATCGATCAGGCCGTGGACGACGGATTCATCGCACCAGCCGCCCGTCATATCATTGTCTCCGCTCGCACTGTTCAAGAATTGGTACGAAAGCTAGAGGTAAGCCTTTAGTTTATRTGMAGTTATGCCRTTCTCAAGCTTATTGTCAGGASGGAGTATATTCTTCTGCTACCTCTGCTAACAGTTAGTTTCCTCGTTAATTTTTATTCAGGAATACGTTCCAAAGCACAATGGAGTGGCGTCGAGATCGAGCTGGGAGAAGGCGGTATTGGGATCATTATAGAATACTGTGGAATCAAATTCTGATTTACATGAATATAGCCCAAGTGCGATCTGTCATCCTATATTTTTGTGTATACGGAAGGAATATTTGCTGCTGCATGGATATATTTTTTAGCGATTACGGAGGCGCTGTATTGCAATTTGCATCTTCCTATCGATAATGTTATTGTACAATCATTCAGCGCTGGTTTTCGTGTACGCTTCCTACTGTTTGCTTGTGAATCAGTGCACGGAATAGATTTTTCCGTATACAATTGATGTGAATTTGCGCGAGCGGAGTACTGTACTTTGTTAGAATTGTTGTCATCCGCCTCTTTCTTCATCTTTGTGTTCGTAACGGTTTCTTTAAAGAAAAGGAGGTACTGGTAACAGATCCAGCTGACTTCTCTGCGAGTTCGCAACAAAAGTTTTCAAATTAACATACAGAAGGAAAGATATTGTCTAAAAAATCTTTAAAAGTTTAGCAAAACCATTTGTACTAAACTCCCACGATTGTGCAACTAAACGATATAGAACTGAACCAGATCCCAACCTCGTTTCACGAACATCTCGGAGCAGTGTGGTATCGATATATTTGAGCACTCGAGTTTCCTCCACGCCGAAAGAATTTATTTGCACCAATCTCTTAAATAATGTTTTGGAGTTAAGCATTACCTTTATATTCTATACACCATATGTATTCTCTTAAATAAGTGGAAGTGGAATCCACAACTATCATTATAACATAATGCTCATACCCAATACCCAACATACAAGGTATGTTAAGGTTTCGAATCAGTTACTTCACATAATTGAGTGTTTTAACAGTATAATCTATCACCTTCTGTCTTAAGGTCAGAAATTTAAAAAATTGCAAATTTCAGTAGTGGTTGAGATTACATATTCTAAATGATAAAAAAATAAACATGTACTAATAATATTAAAATCTAAGTTTCCAATTAATGACTTCACATAATTGAGTGCCTTAACAGTGTATTCCATCACCCTCACTTTCTTATCTCTTAATTTGAACATAGATTATTGGGTTATTGATGTATTAAGTATGAGACTACATGTTCTATGTTTTTACTTTTTTTGTGCTCATTGTTTTCACTAGTTTTGTTCAAAATAGAGTGACAAATTTAGAAAATTGTAGATTTGTGGAGATTACATATTCCTAGTGATAATTGTCTAGTAGAAAAAATTAAAAAAAATAAAAACATGTACTAATAATACTAACATCAGAGTTTCCAATTGGTAACTTCACACAATTGAGTGCCTTAACACTACATTCCATCACCTTTGCTAGGGCTTTCTTTCCTCTTAATTCGAACATAGATTATTAGGTTATTAATGTATTAAGTCTAAATCTACATATTCTATGCTTTTACTTTTTTGACAGCATTTTTTTCACTAATTTTGTTCAAGTAAGAAATTTAGAAAATTGTAGATTTGTTGAGATTACATATGAATTATAATTGTTTTAAAATATATATATATAATACTAATATTAACCAATAATAATTTTAAAATGCTTAATATTAAACCAAGTGAAGATTTTAAGTAAAGTAATTATTATCCTATGTACAATCTTAATAATTAGATGCACTTGTTCACTTTAGAGTGCCAAGAGTTTTTCATTCACATAAAATTTTGAGTTTAGGTAATCAACATAATAATAATAATATCTAAGTTGAAATTTAAACTTAAATTATCAAATAATGTAATTCTAAGCCTCCATTATCTATAAAAAATTTAATTAAATTATTGATGCTAAAATATAACACATTAATATTACAATATTTAAAAAAAAATTGCATATAAAATTTTTAATTAAATTACTAATTACTAATGTGAAAATATAAGACATTAATATTACACTATTGAATTTGATTTATTAATATAACAATTCACATATTAATAAAAAATAATGGTTGGAATCTAAGTTGTTAATGAAAAAAAAAATTCTCGATTTTTCATTTTTAAAATTCTATTAATAGAAAATACAAATCAAAGGCAGATTGAAAAACTCTCACAAACTGAGTTGGGAATGCGTTTGGTGCTTCGCGGCTAGGGATAAACCCTAGCCACCTTTCTTTCTGCAGCTCGGCCTTTTGGTCGTAGTTGTTCTCTTCCATGGCGCTGACTTCCACCCGCAGCGGATCCGGCTTCAGCCCTCGCAATGGCTATGCTCACCCTCGCTCTGTTGTTCAGCCTTGCGCGCCCCCTTCTCTCGGTCCTTTGGGTAGCACCTCAGTTTATTTCAGTGAGGTGGTTAAATTCCAACTTTCAGCTCGTTCTCACCCCCTTTTCTCTGTGCTTGGTTCAAGAAACCTCAGTGATTTCTCTTCTCATGGGTCAAGAAGTTGAAGATGAGGAAATTTATTTTCGAAAAAATGTTTTAATCTGTTGGTTCAATTGGCTTTGGCCGCGGCTTGTGGATCTCAATGGTTGGATCACATTGGAAGTCTCTCATTAAGGAAGATCTATTCATCCATGCCTGTACGAAAGGTTTCTTCATTGTTGAGTTTGATCTTGCAGCAGATCAAGATCTGATCCTTGACTCTTGCCCTTGGTTTTGGGGAAACTCGGGCTTGTGCATGATGGCCTGGACTCCTTGCTTCAATCCTATGGCTGTTGTTCTTATGTTTGCTCCAATTTGAGTTAGAATTCTGAATCTTCCCTTGCATTTTTGGGGTGAAAACTCTCTTAGAGATATTGGATCATCATTAGGAAAGTTTCATTTTGCAAGTAAAGAAACCAGAATTCATAGCATCACCTCATATGCTAGACTTTGTGTTGAAATGGATTTTAGCAAAGCGTTTCCAACATAAATTATTTTGGGCTACAAAAACTACTCGTGGACCCAAAAGCTAGACTATGAAAGAATCTCCTTGCGATGCAGGGCTTGTTTTGAAACAGGGCACATAACAACTCAATGCACTAAAGGAAATAGTAAGAAGGGGAAGCAACAATGTAAATCAACGTGGTGGGATGGCTCCGGTGAAGATCACCAACTAATTATTTCAAACAATCAGAAATATTCTCCACGCCCAGATTCTTTGAGCCATGATTCCAAAGGCATGTCTACTCGGGAGACACCTCTAAATGATTCAAATATTGTCCCTCAATCGAAGAGTAAAGCTTCAACTTCTCTTGATCCGGGAACAAAAAGCTTTAAGGCTTCAGATACTCTTGATACGAGAATAGAAAGAAAGGCTCTCCTCATCTCCCCACCTCCCTCAAGATGGGCAGATGAGGCCAATAAAGATGAAGCAACATGGACAACTCCAAAGAAAACAAGTTCTCCAGACCAGAAAAATATAGGATAATTGATTCAACAACAACATCACCACCTGTCATAGGAGGTTGGACAACAGTTGGGAAGAAGAAAAAGACATCATGAGTAACACAACCAATGATGACCAATCAGGTTTTTCTTTTTTTATTTGTTAGGCCATCAATTTGTCTAAATTTATACTCGTAAGGATTTATGGACTATCGCTTTTTTTAATAACTTGAAACATAGGAAAGTGAATTTGGAATCTGGTAAGATAAATTGGAAATTACATTGTAGTTGTTTCCTTTGGTCATTCCCTCGTAGGTTAAGCGAGAATTTGTTCAGATGTAATTTCCCCTTAGAAAATTTAAACAGTTGATTTGGCCTTGGCCCAATAGGCTTCAATTCTCTAATAAAATTACTTGTTTCAAAATATATATATATATAGATTCAATGTCTTCAAAAAAAATCTTATTCATCCAAATTATGCAATTTCAATAACTAATATTTACAATTTTAACAATTTTTTTTTAATTAAAATTTAGACAAAAATTATTAAAAAAAATAAAAATATTTAAAATCAAAATTCAAATCATAACATATTTAAATTACATTTTAATTTAATATAAAAACACAAATTATTAATATTTAACATTAAATTTAAGCCATCAATATAATAATCCTGGTATCTTAAAAAAAATAATTCATCAATATAATAATCCTAGTATCTAAAAAAACACAGTAGTTTGAGCTTAAACCATTAATGAAGCAATTCAGAAATCTCAATGAGTAAATCACGACCAACTTTAGTCCTTGAAAATCTATTTTTTTATAATCAAATGCACATAAAATATTAATATTACAATTATATATATATATATATATATATATATATATATATATATATATATATATATAACATAATTGTATTATTTTTATAAAAATATATAAAGATTATTCTTCCTTTTAAATTAATATAATTTAATAAAAAAAATACATATAGTATAGATAATATAATTATATAATTCTTAAAAATAAAATAATATAAAAAAAATATTATTTGATTTTAATTTAAATACTATCAAAAAAAAATTAACTTATTGTGTTGTCTTATTGATCTTTAACTAATTTATTGATAAAATACTTATATTATAGAGATTATATAATTATATAATTCCTAAAAATAAAAATAAAAATAATAAATAATAAATTGTTTTATCATTTGATTTTAATTTAAATACTTAAAAAAAACTTATTATGTTGTCTTATTGATCTTTAACTAATTTATTGATAAAAAAATTGCAAACCAAAAATTGTGGTATCCCATAAAATTGTGGTATATAAACAAAGGTAGTATAAGATTGTGGTATGCAATCAAAAGCCATTTGTTATCTAAGCTAGTCTCTCCTTCGTTGAACAATTCGAAGATATGAATCATTAAATATATGACGATATGATCTACAAAGTTACGGCAATGGTTACAAAGAAGGTAAAACAAGCAGATCTACAAAATTTCAGCAATGGTTACAAACTATGTAAAGTTTCAAATTACAATTGCGTTGTTCTCCTAGAAACAATTGAAAATACACGTGTGTAAGGATATGTGGACAATCATAATAAAGGTTTTAACCTTTTCAAAAGTATATTTAGAGATGAAGTTGTTCAAGATGACTAAAAGTTATAGCCATATTTTAATATCAAATATCTTATAATAAACATTATTATTGTTATTATGTATAAATGTTTTCAATATTATTTTTTTATTTTTATTATTGTGGTTTGCATCATTGCATTTAGTGAACATTTCCAAGCGGAACTTTTTTTATAATTGTGGTAAGAATAAACAA
Organism: Picea engelmannii; assembly: GCA_009831015.1. NCBI lineage: Eukaryota > Viridiplantae > Streptophyta > Pinopsida > Pinales > Pinaceae > Picea > Picea engelmannii. Next base: position 40,939 of record ML803887.1, on the reverse strand, counting down.
CGGTTTATCAAAAGAATATTGAGAGGATAATGCTGACGACAATTATGATGTATGAATAGTTGTAACACAATATTGAGTGATTAATTAATGTATATGAAAGATTGTTGGCATAGGGGAAGATCCAGGGTTCAACGCTTAACAATGCATCAAAAAAATCTCAATCACTGATCCTTTCAGCAACAAATGCAAAGTAGGCGCAGTCTCACCCGAGGTAGAAGGAGGGGGGGTTATAGAACGCAGGTGTCTGTAACCAGGTTGGGCCATAGATCTGTGATAATAGCACTTCCCATGATACTTTGTTAACGCTTAGCAAGTGACATGCATTAGTTTATTAACCCTATTAACATCACAGAACATAAGCAAAGATAGATCTAGCGTAGTAGCAAAAAAATATTATGCACCTTAAACACTTAGTACTTAGCACTGTGGATCAAATCTATCATTTTAACATAAGCAAAGAATTTAAGCAACACATACATATCCATTACACATTCTAATCTAGCACTGAGAAAAACATAACAGAGATAACATTGCACAAAGAAAACCATGAGACTCAAGATATATGTGGTTCACCCCAGGTTGGGGCTACATCAACAAGCCGCTTTACCTCTTTAGCATTATCCAAATATTACATTCATTCACTCATGTAAACTAAGCCACAGAGTCGAGCTTCGCACCAGACAGGAGATCTGCGCACTCAGCACCAGATCCTTCTTCCAAAAATAGGTCAAATGCACACAGCCAAATCACAACATTTGCACCTTCTATAGAATCATAGTCACACACATGCATTTGCACAAAGCAAATCTGTTCACACATAACTACTTTCACTTCACTAGCTAATTTTACAATACAATATTCTTTATTTATATCTTACAAACCCTTACAATAAGGCCTAATCATGGGAAAACCCAATGGGCCAACATCCCATAAACCCATTACAAAAACCCTAGAGGACCCTTTACTGGGTCCACTTAACCCTCAAAATCGGTGAGATCTGTGATCTCAGCTGCCCCTGGGTGCTCCTTCTTTGACCAACGTGTCGAAGTCCAAAAGTGGGTCAAATCTGACCATATTTTCCCCAAAACTTGGTCGAGGGCCAACACGCCCCCAACACTCACCTGTGACTCGTACCGAGTCACTCAGGTCTAGACAATGTTGCTTCGAAATGTTCGATCTTAACTCAAGCTGCCTTGACTTGCTCCTTCGCTTGAGCCTCCTGCTCAACGAGCTCTTGGATCGTCTGCTCTGTAACAGGCCCTTCCAGGCATTGTTCTACTGCTACAACCACTTGATCTAGTTGTGAGCCATGTCCATCAATCTCCTCGAACACCTTGCAAGCTTCATCTTGCACAGGTTGTAGCTTCTGCATTACTTCCATTACCTTACCCTGGTGGGCAGTGATCTATTGTTGTACTGCATGCTGCTCCAGGGATCTCTTCATTATTTCTACTACGATGAGAAACTTCATCTGCGCATACATCAAGAGTGCTTGTTGTAGTGATTCCTTTAGCTGCGCTTCTAGCTTTCTTAGTTCTGGATCCTTGATGAGGCATTCATATGTCTGGGCGCTTCTATCACTTAACTGTTTAAATTCTCAGGCGAGGGATTTTATTCTTACTACTGTGTTCTTGGCGGACTCCTCGCTTTGGTCATGGACCTCCTGTGGGGTGCTTGATACTCTTTGGGCCCCCAATTCTGTTATTCTAACCTGAAGCTATTGGATGATCTCTGGGAGTTACACTACTTGAGATTTGACTGACTCTTGCTCTTCCTATACCAAGCTTGGTACAAAGGGACATTATTTTCTTATCACTTCTTTGACCATGGCCCACTCTGCAAGAAGATTCTCTTTTTTCCTTTGTAGCTGGGCTTTTTCCTCCTGGAGCTTCACCTGAAGCTCTGCTTTCTCACTTTTCTGTGTTGCTACACTATCCTACTGCTTGTAATTGTGATAAGACTTCATATTTCTCCTTTTTCAAGGCTTCTGTAGCCTTCTCCTTCTCCTCTTGAGATCTTTCGAGCTTAGCTTTTGTTGCATCCACAATCCTTCTCAATTGGGCTATTTCATCCCCCAATTCTCAAGTGTGATGAGGAAGGTGCAGATGATGCAATAGGTACTACACGAACCAAGCGAACAAATTCTTGCACTTCATTCAATTCCCACTCGATTCTTCCATATAACTCCTCTTATTTTCTCCATATCTCTGCAACATGTCTTTAGAGGCGTCTTCCATAGCTCTACCGACTAGACTGATGGCGTCCTCTATGAGAGTAGCCTCCAACTATGGCTTATTGGTGTGTGTCTTCTTCTTTGATAAATGTTTCTTTGGAGAAACCTTCCTCTTCTGCAGTGTTATTGTCCCAACAGGGGGATCTTTAGGCAGTGTAATTTTTCCTCCTCCTTTCTCTTCATCAAATCTTCCCTATTCTTCTGCTTCGTCATCTCCTCCTCCTTGGGAGCCAAACTCATTATATTCAGAAGCCTTGTCCTCTTCATCACTCTCTATGTCCTGGACTTCATCTTGCTTCTTCTCCTTCTTCATCCCACTGGGTTGTCCAACATGTTCAACTCAGGTAACTATGGGTCTTCATCTGGTGTCAGTGTTGGATAACTCTGCATCAACGAGAGGTACAATAAATTCCTCTAGCCATTCCTTTGTGATCTGCTCCATATCGTCGTTCGTCATCTTGTAGTACAACTATAATTCTTGTTGGTTCTCATCTCTTCACGCAATGATGTAGATGAAGTGAGGAACAATGCGAAACTTTGTTATTGGTTGGTACTAGTGCAGGGTGCACGGTGTCATTCGCGGAAATGATTCGGTGGCGACCTTTAACTTCTGGTAATATCCATGGAACACAAAATTGGACTGCCACTGCTTCTTCATGTTGTTGGTATACCATAGGGTGGAAAACCGAGCAGCCAATGGCTCCGAAGGTTCGATCTCTAGGAAAGTGGATCCTTTGGGCATTTTCCAAGCAACAAATGTGATCGAAACGATAAAGAAACCGTAATGGAATTCGTATCCCAAGTCCTGGGCTTCATGGAAATCCTTCTCTAGCTCGTTAACGAGGTAGTTCTCCCAGTTCATCTGCATTCCCTCCACACACATTCCTGCGAGGTCCACCACGAACATGGTGACCTGTGTGGGGTGGTTCTTCTTCACGAGCTTGCCAGCTAAGAGTTGGAAAGTAAGGCGCACTATGCCATCCTGTATAGAGGCTACCTTGTAACCTCACTTTCCTTTATCTACCTCTCTGTAAGATTCTTTGATGCACTGTACTAGGGAATGGTCCGAGGCCTTCCCTAGATAAAACTGTTGAGGGTCAGAACCCTTCACACTTAAATGTGTGATCTGGTGGATCAACGTTGGATCCACAGTAATCCTTCTGTCGAGCCACAAATATCTACCATGATAGCACGACAGGAGGAGTTTAACACAAATGTTAACCTTCTGGTGGTGACCAAAATGTGAGATCTTCATCACATTCAACACAATGGACTGTGCCAACCCCTTAATCCATAGTTGTGAGACAAGGCAAGGTTTCTTTCTGGTTGTCTTCGTGAGATAGCGGTGGGGAGACAACATGGCGTAATTCTTCCTGTCTCCTAAGTTGAAGTCATTGTTCTTTAGTAGTGGGATCTGTCCTAACTGACTCCCAACTATGCGAATTCCTTTCAGAATGTATGCGGTGAAAACGAAGTACTCAAAGTCACAAGGGATATTGACATGGTTAATAGTGTCAGGAAAAGGTGGAATATACTTGGGTAGGATCGATGAGATCTTCTTCGCATTAGTCAGATCACCGTAGTGCTTACTTCGTTGTTCAATTACAAGGTTGACACGGTCGGAACGACGTCCAGTCAAAGGGGAAGCCTACAGTCCCCTTGATCTGGATTTATGTAGGAAGACAATGAAATACAAAAATACACATAAACGCAGAAATGCAGCGGAAATAAGACTTCATTTCATTAATAACAGATGACTGAAAAACGCTTACAGACAGAATGGAAATAAACTAGCTAGGGCGTTGGTAGCTTATCTCTGAGAAGAGATGTGGTGGATACTAGCCTCTAAAATGCCTATTACAATGAGGCTCAAAGGCCTATATATTACTAAGAAACAATGGAAAACCCTAAACATCCAAAAACCTAACCCTAGGAGATGAAACGCCAAAATATGGGCCCCGTTGGGGTAAATTGGTACATCAATTTCCCGGGGTCGTAACTTTGGCATACTATCTCTGTTTGACGCACATGATACATCATTAGAAATATCTATCCGATGAATACACTGCTAACAACGAATATCGAGTCCATAACGAACTCATATTTTCTGTAGCATTCATGCCCAAAAAATGTTGTTTAGGGCCTCAAAACAGCTCTGGAAGTTCAGGACCTGAAGAACTGCTAAAAATAGTAAATTGTGCTACAATTAAGGAAATTGAAAAACTGAAAGAAACATTGGTGTGGGTTCAAGTGGAATAGGCGGGTGGCCACCAATATCCACCTGGATCAGTCCTCCCCCCTTAGGAAGCAATGGTACCAATTGCATTGAGTTCCTCCATGATATGAGGAAACTTCTGCTGAACTTGATCCCTGTTGAGCCACTTGCCTTGGTGAAGGAGTTGGCCTGCTTTGACAACTCGATATAGTTGGATCCTTTGTTGGCAAGTGTTCTTGATCTGTGTGTCCATAATTCGATCAGTTATGGCTTGTTCCATGCAATCTAGGTTTAACTTTGTTGGTGTGATTTGTTCTACCATGTCGGATGTGTCTAGTAGAGGTGGAAAGTAGGGTTGAAGGCGGTCCACATTGAACATTGGGTGCAGACCAAGGAATGGTGGAATACTGAGCTTAAAGGCATTGTCCCCTATAGCCTTGGTGATGGTGTATGGCCCATATCAGAGCGGGCGAATCTTGCGGTAGGGTCCAGCGAGGCGCTCCTTTTACAAATGTAGCCACACTTTGTCACCCCCCTGGAAGTTGTGTGGAAACCGATGTTGATCATGTCGTTTCTTCTACTTATCATTAGCTATGTCCAAAATGTCATGAACTTGTTGGCAGATGTGCTGAATGCACTCAATGAAGCTGTTTTCCTTTTCAGCCTCAGAATGGACATGGGGAATCTGCCTAGGTATCCGCAAATGGCATGGCTACGTCAATGGGACATAGTGGATGGAATCCCAAGCCCACTTGAAAGGGGCTGTGGCTGGCTAAGTTATGGAGAGCCCGGTTGTAGCCATGTTGTACATAGGGGAGGCTCTCATCCCATGTGTGTGGATGCTTTGAGTTGTACATGCGCAGAATGTGTACAATCATCCGGTTGACGACCTCTGTCTGGCCATCAGTTTGCGGATGGAAGGTTGTGGAATTGGTGAGCTTGGTGTCTAGCAACGACTAGAGGCTGGACCAAAACGTACTGAGGAACTTGCTATCCCGATATGAGATGATAGATTGTGGGATCCTAAAGTGTAACCACACTTGTTCAAAGAAGAGCTTAGCAGTGGCTTCTGTTGTGATATTCTTCTTGCAGGCCATCATAATGGACATCTTCGAGAATCGGTCGACGACCAAAGAAACACAGTCATTTCCATTCTTAGTAGAAGGAAGGCCCAACATGTAATCCATAGAGATGGATTCCCAAGGTTGACTGGGGGTAGGAAGCGGAGTATAGAGGCCTTGCTTCTTGATGATCGGTTTGGCAATGGCGCAAGCAGTGCAGGACTTGATGTACTTCTTGACATCCTGTTGAAGGTTCGACCAATAGAAATACTTTTGCAGTACTGCCATGGTTTTCTCGACCCCAAAATGCCCAATGACCCGACTGTAGTGCGCCTCCCAAATCATCTTAGCACGCTCACTTGAAGGAGAACAAAGGTGTCCCAAGTGACAAAGCAGGGCATCCTCGAGGTCAAAATTGGGAACTTGCTTACCCTCCAAGAGTGTATTGTATGTGTGGCCGAATTCTGGATCACTTATGTAGAGAAGCGGCCAATTGGAAGTCTCATGCCCACAAGAGTTGATCATAGTGGTTAGCACCACGATGGGTGGTGGACTGACGCAGTCTGCAACATTATTGGTGCTACCTTTCTTGTACTTAATGTTCAAATGAAACTATTGCAGGTATGTGGACCACTTCTGATGGCGATCATTCTGCAACTTCCCTTGTGTTTGTATGAATTGTAGGGGTCGGTGGTCTGTGTGGATGACCGTTTCATTTCCCAAAATGTAATGCTTCCATTGTCGACAAGCCTGCACAATGAATACATTTCTTTTTCATAAGTGGGATACTTCTGGACTGTGTCGGAAAGTGTCTCACTGTGATATGCCATTGGATGCCCATGTTGAGTAAGGAATACCCCAATGGCATAGTCAGAGGCATCTGTCTAGATATTAAATGGTTGTTGCAAATCTGGTAATGTGAGCACTGGTGCAGAGCAGAGGCGATGCTTCAACTCCCCGAACGCCTTCTATTGAGATTCAGACCAAAAGAATTTTTCTTTAGCTCCTCCCTTGGTGACTTGACTCAAGGGCCAAGTGATATGAGAGAATCCCAACACAAACCTACGGTAGAAATTGGAAAGACCTAAAAAATTGCGAAGCTCTGTTAGGGTGGTTGGGGCTGGCCAATCCCAAATGACTTGGATCTTTGTTGGATCCACATGCACCCCCCACTCATCAATAATGTATCCCAGATACTGAACCTAGGTCATGCCAGAAGTTCATTTCTCCAAATTAGCACACAACTTGTGTTGTCACAGTGTTTGGAGGACCTGTCGGATGTGGTGGAGGTGCTCTTCCCAATTCTGGCTGAAGATCAGAATTTCATCCAAGTACACCACTACAAATGAGTTGGTGAATGGCCATAGTATGTCATCCATTAGACTCATGAAGGTTGCAGGGGCATTTGTCAACCCAAATGGCATGACCAACCATTCGAAAAGGCCCTCCTTGGATTTGAAGGTAGTCTTCCACACATCAAAGGGTTCGATTGGTACCTGGTGATACCCCGAGTTCAAGTCGATTTTGCTGAAATATTTTGCCCCCTTGAGTTGGTTCAGAAGGTCATCAATCCATGGGGTCGGGTACCTATTCCGAACAGTGATCTTGTTCAGTGCCCGATAGTCAATGCAAAGTCTCCAAGTCCCATCCTTCTTCTACACCAACATGATCGGGGCTCCCACAGGGTGATGAACTTGGCCGGATGTGACCTTTCTGCAACAGATCCTGAATCTGCCTCTTGATTTCATCATTCTCCAGAACAAAGTATCGATATATGGGTCCATTGGGCAGTGACGTACCTGGGGTCATATCGATGGGGTGCTTGATATGGCAGTGTAGAGGCACCCCTACGGGGGAGGTGAAGATGTCCTTGTGCTGCTCCACGACCTTATCCATTTGTCATTTTCGTGCAGTGGGGCTCTGTCTGGAGGTCATGGCCACAATCTTCCTCTTTCCCTAAGGGCGGATCATCAGGAAAACAAATTTCCTAGTTTTGGAAATGAGCTTACTGCATTGTTTTGCAGTAACCAAAGAGATGGTGGTAGGTGGTTCTATCTTTGGTATCTTGTATAGCTTATTTCCCAAGGTGATAATAACAGCATGAGACCTAGACTCATACACAGCATGTCGCTTCCACAAGTACGGTTGGCCTAATAATACATCAGAAACATCAAGAGGAGCAATGTCGCATAATACCTCATCCATGGAGGGCTTGATGTTGTAGGGAAGGTGACATTGTTGGCTGACGCGGAGGTCACGTCCTTGGTGCAACCACTCGATGGTGTATGGTTATGGGTGTGCTATGGTCGGAAAGCCCAACCACTTCACGACCTCTACCAAGATGAGGTTCTTCTAGCTCCCACTGTCGACAATGAACTTCAACGGGAAACCCTTTACCCACATCTTGGAATAGAAGAGACACTCTGCCTCCTATGGATGTTCTGGTTCCTCCTTCTGAATCTTCGTGGTGGAAATGATGGCGTTGGGCTCCGCATCGATAATCTGCTTCCCCCTATCATTCCCCTTGTTGGGTTCTGATTCAGAATCGGAGCATGCATTCGATTCAGAAGCCTTCAACTCAGCTACCAGTGACTGCTTGGCCTGACACTCACTTGTGTTGTGAGTGGAGCTCTTATGGAACTCACACCACTTCCCCGTGTCCTTTTTTGGCTTTGTGGTGTTGTTCTTTTTTTGTGGCTTTGGCGGGTTATCCTGGGCCGCTCCGCCTTGGCTTGGTCCTTTTTTCTGCGGTTTGGGGGTACCTTTCCCTTGCTTTTGATTTGCAGACCCAAAGTCTCACTTTTTTTGTTTGAACTTCTGCTCAATCTTGGCAGCATATTGGTACGCCACACCAAGCGAGGAGATGTTGAGGAACTCCATTTCCTCCAGAATGTATCTGTGTGGACAACTGCGGTACTTTAACACCAAATGTTTCTCTGAATATTTGATACCCAACTTTGTGCGTAGGGGATGAAACAGATTCGTCATCTCATGCACATCTTGGTCCCTTTGCTGCCGCAGCATAGTCCATTGTATGTATTTGTCCTCATAGCTCCCCACCAGATAATATTGTTCCTTGATGGCATCTCAGAAAGAATTCCAAGTGGGTGTGGCCGAGAACAGAGAGGGTTCCTCCTCTCCCTATTTCTCCGAGTAGGTTTCCCACCAGTCCTTGACATGGGGGGTGTCTTTGAGGAGTGTGGAAATAATCCTTTCTCTGTCGGAAAATTCATGAACCGAGAAATATCCTTATAACAGATTCAACCATCTATCTATGACATCTGCATATATTTGGCCCTCAAATATGGGAATGTCAAAGTTTAGTTGTACCTTAAAAGGAGTGGCACCTCCAGAGTGGTTGTTGGATGTCGATGCACCACTAGTGGGAATTCGTTGAAGAATCTAGACAAAGTTGTCCATCATCGCGTTCCTTTGTTTCTCGAGGGCCTCCTCGAGAAAAATTTTGATAGGATCTCCTACTCCCTCATCTTTCTTTTCTTCCCCCATGAGCAGTCGTCGGGGTTTGCGAGACTGATCTTGCAAAGGTTCAACTAGATTGAGCCCCAACTCCTTATACCTCGACCTCATTTGGGACATGCAAAGAAAGATCAAGAACGAGCAGACCACTCTGATACCACTGATCCAGATTTATGTAGGAACACAATGAAATACAGAAATACACATAAACACAGAGATGCAGCGGAAATAAGACTTCATTCCATTAATAACAGATGACTAAAAAATGCTTACAGATAGAATGGAAATAAACTAGCTAGGGCACTGGTAGCTTATCTTTGAGAAGAGATGTGGCGGCTACTAGCCTCTGAACTACTTATTACAATGAGGCTCGAAGGCCTATATATTACTAAGAAACAATGGAAAACCCTAAACATCCAAAAACCTAACCCTAGGAGATGAAACGCCAGAATATGGGCCCCATTGGGGTAAATTGGTACATCAATTTCCCGGCATCATAACTTTGGCATACTATCTTCGTTTGACGTACATGATACATCGTTAGAAAGATCTATCCAAGGAATACACTACTGACAAAAAATATTGAATCTACAACTGACTCATATTCGCCACAACATTCATGCCCAAAAACTGTCGTTTAGGGCCTCAAAACAACTCCAGAAGTTCAGGACCCGAAGAACTGCTAAAAATAGTAAATTGTGCTACAATTAAGGAAACTGAAAAACTGAAAGAAAGAATGGTGTGGGTCCAAGTGGAATAGGCAGGTGGCCACTAATATCCACCTGGATCACCCCTAGTCGACGATGTCTGGATACCTACGGATATCATTTTGTCAGCCATTACATTCTTAAGGACTTCCTCAATAGAGTTCTCTAATTCACAAGGTTCACCCGACATTCTATATTTTAATAGACAGGCAGTGTAAACAAATATATGGCGGGGTATATAAACGGACAGGTGGGGTCTAGTTCCATATAACACAACTCGACACATGGAAAATTCTCTCCTTATCTCAGTCAATCATGGGTAGCAAAAAGTGGTCCCAATGCAATGACCAACTAATTAAATAAGCGGGGCATCGAGACAGATCTTCCAACACTTGGGAAATGCTTCCATTAATGTAAATTTGTCCGTTATGGCACAGGATCAATGTCCAAAAGCAGTCCATAATCCCATAAATGTGTTTTCTAACCATTTCATAGCATCATTCTAATGGTTGGGGCGCCTCCAATGGTCATATAACTTCGCAAGGGCGAACTCCAATTTTGTGCGGACCTGTTGTTCCAGCGAGGTTCAAATCATGCGAACCTACCTCCTGCGAGGTTCTAGTCTTCGAAGTCTTCCATCTGGTTTATGTGGCTTCTTGTAGCTTTTCCAACTTAGCTTTCTTTTTATTGAGCATCATTTCCTTCTTTCTTATGATCTGAGTCTCTCTAACTATTTCTAGAATCCTCTTTCCATTTTTATTCTTATCTTCCCCTAGCATGATGGCTTCACACTGTTGAAGTGCCCTCAAAGGGTCTGAAGTTAATATCCCTTTTATTAACACTTCCTGAGTGGACATACTTATTTCTTGCATACATATGTTCTTCAAACCTTCTTGCATTCTTTCAACTTGGAAAACTAATTCTCTTGCCTTATGTCCCTCTTGTGTTGTTACTTTGTTCTATTTCTTTGACTTATCCTCTCGTTATTCTATTAGTCGGTGTATTTTCTTAGCTACGAAATCCCTTAATTCTTTCTTTTTCTTTTCTATGGTTTCTTCCTCTGCCTTCCTTCTGATCTGATCCTTCTCAATCCAAGTCTTACCTAAAAATAGTTGGAAAGGGGCGTTGTCCCCAACAAACCAAATGACTTCAAATTCTTCTTCAGTCGATGTTCCATGAACAATAATAGGTACATTAGTAACTCTTCCACACAAGGTTATCATTTTTCTCTTAAACAATCCTATCCTTCCTAACGAAGGTACCACAGTAGGATTTTCCAAAACTTCCCAAGTTTCTTCTATCATAATATTCATTGGTGTTTCTTCATCCAAGACACAGTCGATGTCAAAGTCTTTTATTTTTGCACTTATGCGCTATTTTTCTTTCAGGATTTCTGGTAAACTAACATATTTATGAACATCCATCATTTCTTTCAACTGTAATAACATAGTTTGAACTTCCTCTATCCTTTTCTCTTTATGACTTTCTAACATTCCCTTAGTTTCTTGACTTTCTTCATAGTTTTCTTGTTTCATGTTCATTCCTTCAACTTTAGCAATAATTCTTGTACAATCCTCAACCTCATGACCAACAAACTTACAACAAAGACAAATAGGGCCTACCTGAGTGCATTCCTTAGCAAGATATCTCGACCTTCTGCAATTATAACACAAAGTCAATCCTATTTTTCTTTTAAATTCTCCCCAACCTTTTCTGTACTGCACACTTCCCCTAAGATCATAGTGTTGGACCTGAAAAAAATTCTTTCCAGGTTCCTGCATCCACTTATTAGTCCAAAAATTCTTTCTATGCATAGAAATAACATATATTTCTTTATTTCCATTAAATTTACTCAAATCAAATCTTTCTTTCAACTGCTCACTAGCCTTCAGACTAGGACATAATCTATTAAGCATACTTAAGTTCATACTTTCAAAACAAAAAATTTCACTTTTCCTTCTCTTACCAAAGCACAAAGCTTTCTTCTTTTAGTATCTTACCTCTTTTCTTCATATCAGCTTACCTCCTTGGCACAAAGCTTCGCAAGTCAAGTAGATTACTGCACACTTAAGCAACATATCTATGCACATAGATTCTCTTTTTATTTACTTCAGTTCCCAGCAATCATAGTTCTAGGTCCCGTCAATGGAACCATTTGTTGGCACAAGGGCATACCCAGGGTTCAATGCTTAACAATGAACAAACAAAACCTCGACTACCGACCCTTTCGACAACACCTGTAAAGTAGGCACAGTGTCACCCGAGGTAGAAGCAGGGGGGATTACAGAACGCAGGTATCTGTAACCATGTTGGGACACAGATCTATGATAATAACACTTTGCAAGATACTCTGTTAACACTTAGGAAGTGACATGCATTAGTTTATTAACCCTATTAACATTGAAAAACATAATCAAAGATAGATCTAGCGTAGTAACAACAAAAGATTATGCACCTTAAAGACTTAGAACTTAGCATTGTGGATCAGATCTAGCATTTTAACATAATCAAAGCATTTGAGCAACACATACATATCCATTACAAATTATAATCTAACACTAAGAAAAACATAACAAAGATAACATTGCACAAAGCAAACCATGAGACTCCAGATATATGTGGTTCACCCCAAGGTGGGGCTACATCCAAAAACCTCTTCACCTCTTTATTATTCGCCAAATATTACATTCATTCACTTATGTGCACTAAGCCACGAAGTCTAGCTTCACACCAGACAAGAGATTTGCACACTGAGCACTAGATCCTCCTTTCAAAACTAAGTCAAATACACACAGCCAAGTCACAACATTTGCACCTTCTACAGAATCATAGTCACACACATGCCTTTGCACAAAGCAACTATGTTCACACATAACTACTTTCACTTCGCTAGCTATTTTTACAATACAGTCTTCTTTATTTATATCTTACAAACCCTTACAATAAGGCCTAATCACGGGAAAACCCTATGGGCTGATATCCCATAAACGCGTTACAAAAACCTTAGAGGACACTTTATTGGGTCCACTTAACCCTCAAAATCGATGATATCTGTGATCTCAACTTTGCCTGGACATTCCTTCTTCGACCAACATGTCGAAGTCCAAAAGAGGGTGAAGGCTGACCAAAGTTTTCGCAAAACTTGGTTGAGGGCCAACAAAGATGCACCATCAGCTTATCATAATGACAACGAATAAGATAAAGAACATTCATGCATGGTTTATTATACCAATGATTGACTGTGTATTCATTCACCACGTATTGAACCAATAATCGATGTTGTTAGTGCATGCTACCATAGTTCTCTCCTGCAATGTGTTGCTACTCATCATGCATTCTCTCAATAATGGTGTGGCTTCCTGCCAAGTGTTGCTACACGTCCTAGAAACCAGTCACCAAGGGCATTTGTGTGACCCAACCATTTACGCTTACATAAGCTTGGTGGCTAGACAACCAGTCAAGCACCATAGTCGGCGTCTCTCTGGTAAGAGATATTACAGCCATTTCCTTCTCAATTTACCATGAATATATAATTATGTACAAATTTAATATATAATATTGTACAAATTTAATAAATTGAGTCTATAATTTGGACATTACCTCGTAACCTCAAAGCCTTTATCTTCGAGAAATGTTTCACAATTTAGAAAATAAATCTTTAGATGGGAATCAGAAAATTCATTAATCCCATCTTAACAATTGATAAATCCTTGTTTCAATGGTCTTGTGATTTGTTGGGAAGGAATGATCTTTCTATCTCATCAAATGTAAAGCGCGAATCCACTCATCCTCTGTCTCTTTGAAACGCATCGCTGCAACAACTGCATTTATGGTCAATGACAAACCTTTGCAAAAGAGTGATGTGGGCGTAGTTTATTTTCTAGCAAGGTCATGAGGTTATCAATAGCCCAGGTTCTGATTGTTATTTCACATAACCAACGATCTGCATTGAGAGAAGCATACAAGAAAAAAAATAACTTACCTCTTAATTTGCATCCCAAGAAGACTCGTGCTATTAGGCGACGCCTTACTAAACATTAGGTATGCTTGATTTACTGTAAACCCCATGGAAATGTTCAATTTTTTTCATCCAACACATTCCATATATATATTTTGTATACGTGTTTGTATAAACAAAGGCAATTGTTCATGTAGACTTTACCCTGCACTCTCCTTTTTGTCTAATCATATACTAAGATATATTAAATAATATCTAGGGTTTTGCCTTGGTATAATGCTTGTTTTGGATTTGGAATCTAATACTTTTGTGAATACCTGGGATACACTTGGTGGTCCTCAAAGTCAATGTAAGATAATCATTGCATCCATTCCTTAATTTGTGAAAGAGATGAAAAAAAATGAGGGAGTGTGTCTTCTAGCCTGTAATAATTGACACATATAATGGATAAAAGCTCTTAAGTTTTGGGAAGGGTAAACAATGGGATGCAAAAAAAAAATCATAACATTGAGAAAACATAAACTGAAATGGTTATAATTATTGTTCGATATTTTTAATTTTTGAAATAGAATTTTTTAATATTTTTTTTTAATTTTTCCATAATTAAACACGCATGTTCTGGATAACATAGGGCACAAAGAGGTTTCCACCATGAGCCTTATTTTGGAAAAATAAAAATCCTCTTCTCTCTAGATCCTCACTACATAGAAGTCATTAAACTTGTATTATAAGAAACATTTAGAGTGGAGACATTTGGAAATCTCGTTTTTCTGCCTAAACTGTGAATTGTTCTTGAAGTCAGAAATGTTTCTAGTTTGTAAGCCTGTGTTTCTGGCTAAAAAAGATTAAAAACATTAAAAAAACTAAAATCAATCTTATAAACATCCCATATGGTATTGAACTTGTATTAATGAACTTATCATTAAATTAGATTTTAACATTAAAAGTAAAGGTTTTAAGATGTTTGGTAGTAGATTCAACCACACTAGCCCTCGCACGGACAAAGTAGAATTTGGGGTGTTTTTCATAATTTCATCATACTTTAAAAAAAAAATCATCATTCTAGCATTCCAACAATCAGGGTTTCTAAAAAAAACATTAGAACCCAAATTCTCCTTATCTTCGAAAGAATCTAGGGAGATGGGGCATTTCCTAGGATGAGTGCCCTGATATGTTTTTTGAGGGAGTAGATGTGGAGAAAATAGCCTCAAGTGATAGCTATATATATAATTCTTTAATTAAAATTTAATATTGAAAGGAATGATTTTGAAGTCTATCATGAAAGATTCTGGGATGATTATACTATACAAAGAAAAGATTAAGAAAAAAATTATGATTTTACACCTTGGGTTTTGCAATCATATCTTATTGACTCAATTTAGTTCTCCTGTTTCTACCGTCGACCATGAAGAGTTCCTACATTTTTCTATTTTCCTTCATACCGGCTTCGAAAAGTCAATGATTCTCTCACTAGGACAAGACATGATCGACTCTTTTGAGTTACAACATTATTGTCACTACAATTATTATAGGTTGAGCAAGCATCCCATAGGCCACATGTACTATTTCTCATCTATGATATAATTCCTAAATGATCATGGTGATCTTGTGCCTAAGGTAATACTTTTGATTTGATTCTTGTATCTATAGGTATGGATAGGAGAGCTAATGCAAAGATATAATAGCATATATCTTAACCATTGTGCAGGGAGGCAGTGACAGTGTGTGCAGGTGGCTAATGATGTGAGAAGGTGGCGAGGTGGTGAACACATAGCCTGTAGTGCATCGACTGCAGTAACCTATGTAACCATCAATTGACAAATTGTGTAATTAATTTTACTTCTTTTTTAAACCAATTTTTTAAAGTCTCACAAATAAGAAAACAAATTTTTCCTTCACCAGAGGTATTTAGTCACATCATTACATTGTTGGCCAATCAACATTTGCAAATATAGTTTTTTTTTTTAATTCATAAAAGGAATTTTATTTTTAAAAAAATGAATTAATAAAAAAATACATCAAAACAATGTAAAAGACATACCAAGTAATACGCAGTGAAAGGTCATGGCTCATAAAACACACCTATTAATATGATAGAATGGACCAAGTAATACCCGGTCAATGATAGTTGACCATGAGGCGGTTGCTATAGTCTCTGGCATGGACTAAAAAGTTACTATACGATTGTGGTATGCAACTATTAACTATTAAAATAAAGTTTAGTCAAAAATATACAAAAAAGTGAAAAAATATTTAACTATATTAAGCACACTTTGACAATGCCACTAACAATGTGAAGCTAAATAAATAAATGACTATGTGACAAACTTTTATTCACTACAACTGAAAATGACTAAATTCTATTTTTTTTTGCAACACAACTATAAATGACTAAAATAAATGACTAATTTGATAGTGAGGTAAAAAACACAACTAAGTAATTAGTCACACAAATAAAAATGACTAAGTAAATGACTATCACCTATTCTTCAAAAACAAGAAGGGGACTAACAAGAAGGGAACTGTAACATATAAGCTAGAGTGAAATCTACAACATCTATGCTTATCCATAGCATATTCCTAAGCAATGAAATTATACTGATTAAACCAAAATATATAAGGTAGATTTCCTCCATTATAAAACTTTACTATCAAATATAGTCCATTCACTCATGGAATCGATAAGACAACGTACTGCACATGCTAACCTCAATTTAATTATTATTATTATTATTGTTGATATCTAATGTTTATAAATATGGATTTCTAATTTTTTTTTAATCTCATAAAATAATTTTAAATTTACAAATAATCTAATTAATATTAATACTATTTATTTTTTACTGACTTTATTATTGATTTTTTTTTTTTTTTTGAAAAAAGTGATGAAAATTCAAAACTTGGGCCTTCTCCCGGGTCATTCAAACAAATTGAATTTATTTCTCCCTCCAAATCTTTCTTTCTCCTTATTTTACACACCAAACCTGTGTATATCTTATCTCAAAAAACATTTTCAATTGGTACCAGATCTATAGTTACGCGGTTGACTTATTAGAAAATATTGCCGGTATTTATACTTCTGTAAATATGTATTTTATTTCCAGGTTTTATCCATAAAATGTTGATTTTTAAGCCATAAGTTCGGTACTCTCGCATAACTTCCACTATTAAATAGAAATGTAACTCCCATTGGATTTTCTTTTTGTTTTTCTTTCATTCTTCGCATATCTTTTGAATAGAAAATGAAAAGGTTCGATCTCTGCTTAATCTCAATCAAGGGTTTCGAGAATCTAAATGCTTAGTTTCCTTTGTCTGCCATTGAAATGACCTCAACAAAGAGCGTATTGTTATTTTTTTGGTAAGCAATCGTCTTCTTTAATTTACTAGACCAAGGGTTTTGGGATAGAAACCCTAGGTTATTTTTTATTTTAATTTTGATTGTATATATGCATTCGCAGTTCCATGAATTGCAGAAAGGTTACACATGATGGTTCTTAGGCTCATCAATAACTACAACATAAAGACTTCCTCGGTCCATCACATCCCATCCAATAATGGAGGGTTTACAATGTCCTACAGTCCAGTAATTGATCTCAGTCATGCATAGCTCCATTACAAGCACATTCAGCCTCCATCGACCTCCCTATCATGCCTCTCCCTAGTCGACCCTCTCCCTTACGATCAACCTGTATAGTCTCACCGCTTATCCACATGAATTTCATAGCTCGACTCAGTGGCTATAAACCAAAAGATACATATAAGATGTTTGGTTCTTCTTTTGTCCCAACATTAATGGGTTTATCCCACCTTTTCTTTTTAGGTTTATTAACTGAGGCTCCGAGGACACAAGAAATTTGTCTTCTTTATCTATTTACAACAAATCTATACCAGCTAGCTTTCTCCTTAGCGAATGACAGGGTTCAATATTTTCTTAATCTCGATCAAGGGTTTCAAGAATATCAATTATTAGTTTCCTTCATCCTCCATTGAAACAAACTCAACAAAGAGAATATTATTATTTTTTTGTAAGCAGTGAGCTTCTTTCATTTACTAGACCTATGGGTTTTGGGATTGAAACCCTAAGTTATTTTTTATTTTAATTTTGATTGTATATATGCATTAGCAGTGCCATCTATGAATCTGCGCATGGCAAGTTCATTCCTTCAACATGACCTTTGAATTCAATGATAATATCGGGTTTACATTTGGTGAGAAGTCAACATCTTCTATTGTCTCTCATGTTAGCATTTTTCCAGTCTTTGTTGTAGTATGACGAGCTGTAGTATGTGGTATATTATTTTTGTGGGAACTTTTGTTTTGTGTTGCATTAAGCATTTAATGCTCCGGGAAAAGGCCTCTTTAAATAATAATTTTGAATTTTACTTCCTTGTGCTTTGATATTCATCTTTAGAGGAAAATATCAGGGTGCTCTTGATATTTTCATGCCCACTTAAAAGAATTTCAGGAAGGAAACAATCTTCAGTTGAAAATGAGAACGGTTCGGTTGGGAGATATGAGAGCACGTACAGCAAGGTCCCATGGTATTCAACTGGTTCAATACCATGCGCATGACTGGATTATGATTCTTGTTCTTGTGGTGATTGAAATCCTTCTCAATGTTATAAATTCATTTTATCGCTTTGTTGGGAGTGGAATGATGACTGATCTCATGTATCCTTTCAAAGACAATATTGTCCCTTTTTGGGTTGTGCCAATATTTGCAATAATATAGTCGATCTTTATTTTTTCCATTCACTATGTTCGCAAGAGAGATATTAATGACTTTCATAATTCCATATTGGGTTTTCTATTTGTAGTGCTCATTACCGTAGTCATCACCTATTTAATAAACGATGTAGTTGGTCGACCTCGCCCTGACGTCTTTTGGCATTGCTTTCTTGATGGAAAAGGAACCTATGATTCTGTTACCGGGAATGTCATATGTCATAGTGATCGAAAAGTCATAAAGGAAAGGAATAAGAGCTTTCCAGTGGAAATACATCATGGTCCTTCGTAGGCTTCGCACACCTCTCAATATATCTTGCTGCAAAGATTAATATATTTGACTGTCAGGGCCATGTTTCAAAACTCTCCATTGTTTTCTTTCGACTCTTGGCAGTTGCCCTGATTGGCATTTCACGAGTAGATGAGTATGGGAACCACTGGCAGGATGTCTTTGCAGGAAGTCTTATAGGCTTGACAATAGCAACCCTTTTTTATCGACAATTCTTTCCAGCTCCATATGATTCATATTTTGTGGTACCTTATGCAAACTTTCAATTTATGACTAGTGAACATGGGAATGAGATGGAAATTATTGGTCACGATACGATGCGTAGTAGAGCACATCTCAGGATGGTACATCTATTGACAATGAGCATAAGATTGAATATTGCTGGAATATTCTTAGTCGTCCCAATAAATCAATGGTTGTGATTTCAACCACTAACTTCCTCAAGACATCAGTTTACATGTTTATTTTTGTACTTTTACTTAATCATATTTGAAATTTATTATGATAGCTAGCTGATTACCACCTTTGAGTGATTAATGTTTCATTTTCTAGAGAGCCAAAATTCACCAGCCACTATTTTTACTACAACTATTATTTATTGGGCGGAATTTTCCTGCCTGCAGTTTTTACAATTATTTAATGTGTAGAGTTTTGTGGTTATTTAATACCAAAGGCTCGGTTATTTCAGCGTTCACCAGCCACGAATGACTTGTGGCTGTGCTAGTCAATATTTTACAATGAACAGGGAACAGGTGGTATTAAATAGAAACATGGCAGCGAGGGTAAATGGGACATTTTATGATTTAGAAAGTGGAAGGACTGGAGCACCAAAATATTTCCAATCTCGAGACTCTATTTAGAGTATAGAATCTATGGGAAAAGGGAATTCTATGGAAAATAAAGAAGGCGTGGAGAGTGTAGAGAGAGGATTATCAATAAATAGATTGTCTACAGGGAAATGACTACACATGGACAAAAGGCCTGACATTTAGCTGAAGAGGACCATGGATAAAATCTTCTCTGTGAGCTTTCTTATTGGTACGATCTATCTCCATATCTCTACTTATTGACATTCATTAGGAAAAAAGGGATAACCTGAATTTGTAGAGAGTATCCCTTTCAGTAGCAAAAAGGAGCTTATTTCTTGAGCATAGTGAATGGAAGGTTATGTCCTTTAGTTATTTTGTCTTGTTTTGTTCAATCACATCTTCCTTGGCAGTTTGATTGGTTTGTATTTGTCTTCATGATTGAAGCAACATTTACCATATTTATTTTTTTAACATAGTGTTGGAAGGCTCCGCTAAATATGGTTTAAGATGAGTGTTTACACTAAAGTAAATTAGCAATTCCATCGATTATCGAAAGGTTGCGCAGGAGGGTTCCCAGGCTCAACAACAACATCAATAGTCGGCCATGCGAGTGGATTTGTTTTCCCTGAGTTTATCCTTAGGTCGAGGGTTCTATACCTTCGAGTCCCTGCAAGCCCTTCCCTTTATATGACAATCTCATGAATTATTTTCAATGATGAAATTTCATAGAATATGTAGGTTAATTTATAGAGGATAATGCTTATAGCTGCTGTAATAGTTAGTTTCTAGGTTAACTATTACTGTTGTAATAGTGAGTTTCAACGAGACTGTTGTAACTGTGAGTTTTCTAGGTTTACTATTATTAGCTAATCAGATCCACTTAAGTCAATGATGCATGCTATATATGTAACCTCCATTTGTTTGTTAAGGAATGGAAAACGTTTTGTGTTGTGTGAATTAATTCTTCAAATTTTAATTTGGTATCAGAGCCGAGATGGCCTGCACATTTGAGTGAGAGCTATTGAAATGCTATTAGCTGTGAGATGAGGGGGATCGGTTAAGGACTGGTTGAAGAACATAGTTGCTGGTTGATGTGAGAGTGACGCTGTCCAAAGAGTGCGTTAGCGTGAGAGGGCAATTTGCAAACTATCCAACCAACGTGAAGGTGATTGTTCGCTATTGATTGCTGCCGGGAGAGTCACAATCTGGAGGAAGCCGCCTGTACGCTGATATGTTCACTTTGTGATGCGTGAAAGTATTTGTTGCCGCTGCTGAAAGTATTTGTTGTTGCTGCTAGTGCGTCAGAGTGAATATTTGCGTGCCTAAGGAGGAACCACCATGAGGAATAGAAGAATAATCCCGCGTGGAGGAATTATTTTGTAAGAGAAAGAGGCGGATCGCTGTGGTTTGTGGTTTGCGTCTGCTGAAGAGACTGTTGCTCGCTTCCAGCGTATGCGTGAAGGCTGAAGTGATTTGGTGCATGTAAAACATAAATTTTGTTTTTCGTTGGAGCGTTGAAGTTTTGTTTTTACGAGCGTAAGTTTTTCATTTTTACTACGTGGGTGAGTATTCTTGCATGCATGGAGTTTGGAGCATAAGTTTGCATGCCGTGAGAAAATCGTGGAGTTTTTATATAAAAGTCTTTATATGAGATTTAATTTTTAAGAGGGAGTTATAAGTTATTATTAAAAGTGGTTAAAGTGAAT
>ML803887.1:0-19126 GCA_009831015.1 Picea engelmannii | reverse complement strand
ATTGCAGAGTGGGTTTCAGTGCTAAGGAAGACCAGATCAGACAGACAGATGAAAGTTCTAGTGTTGTAACCTTTTGTTATGTTTTGTAATTTGTGATTGAGATATTTGTAATGTAAGCATTAAGAGAGGGTGTTAGAGATAATTCTTATAGCTGCTGTAATAGTTAGTTTCTAGGTTAACTATTACTGTTGTAATAGTGAGTTTCAACGAGACTGTTGTAACTGTGAGTTTTCTAGGTTTACTATTATTAGCTAATCAGATCCACTTAAGTCAGTGCTCTGCATGCTATATATGTAACCTCCATTTGTTTGTTAAGGAATGGAAAACGTTTTGTGTTGTGTGAATTAATTCTTCCAATTTTAATTTATCCTTAGGTCGAGGGTTCTATACCTTCGAGTCCCTGCAAGCCCTCCCCTTTATATGACAATCTCATGAATTATTTTCAATGATGAAATTTCATAGAATATGTAGGTTAATTTATAGAGATGATTTTGTGAATTTGTTGGCATATGAGTGAACATGTCTATAAATGAAGGTTATATTTCATTATCATTGTTAAAACATTTATATTTTCATTGTCATTGTTAAAACTTAACATTGCGAATTTGTGTTTCATGTGATTTGTCTATTATTACTATTGATGTTAAGGAAAACTTGAATTATTAACCACATAACTTTCTGATCACATGTACATTTGAGTGCAGTGTGGCCGCACAACATCAATCCTCGAGAGGATTTCAAGTGCTTCGGATGGTGCCCAAAATCACAGTAGGCATGCTACCCCCAGTGAAGGTGTTTGGGGACTTGACAAAGGTGTACCTACCATTGGAAGAGATGGATGGAACTTTAGTGGTGGCATAGGTTTTGTGCAAAGAAATTTTCTCTTGGGATGGCATGCTTCCTTGGAGCAGTGTTCCAGGAGGGCATAGTATTCAGAATGGCTTTGAATTCTCTCTTTTTCCTAATTATTAATTTTTTGAATTTCATTAGACAGGGTCATCATTAGGATTCATTGGATTTACGTCTTGTGCATAATCAATGGCTCTTGATTGATCTAGGGGTAGAGTGTATTATGTAAGAAGTAAATGAAGATAAAAATCCCATTTGTTTCCAAGAATTGGGTCAAAGACTGGCAAAAGAAGTTGTCTTCTTGAAATGTAAATTTAGTTCACGTTAGAAGATTGCTTCATATTATCATAACTTCTTTAATAGGTACATTTCTTTCCAATAGATCATGGCACATCCCATTTTATTTTTCAAGAACTTCTTTAATAGGTACATTTCTTTCCAATAGATCATGGCACATCCCATTTTATTTTTCAAGAAATGTGCTTTTGTTGAAAAAATAAAATAAAATTTGAACTAGATGGTTAAGGTTCAAGGTCCAACATCAGGCTTGCTTCTCTTAGACTTGTTGCTTCTAAGTATTTGCATACTCATGATTGGGGGTTTTAAATTTAACTTCTTGAATATTTTCCATTCCAAATTTATTTCAATTGCAAATTGAAGGTAGTCTTCTTTTAGTTTCCCTTAGATTAGGGAGGTGGTGAAGGCAAAGCAATCTATATTGATGCTTAGGGAACCTTCAGACCACAAAGGTTTTTACATATTGCAAAACGGTATGAAGAGATTTTTGATGCACAAATTTTACAGTTTTTTTTGAGAGATTGATAAGTCAAAATTTTAATAGTTTTCAGTCTTGCAGGTTGAGGCTCAATGGAGCAGATGTGTTGGAGAATGTTTCCTATGCCATAGCATATAATATAGATCATCAATCTATATTGTTGTTGGAAGCAACTTCTATGATGGTAGAGACAAGGTTATATGGAGCTCTGTCTATTGTGCATTCTGCATGCATTGCTACATAATCTTATTTATGCCTTAATTGATTTAAGATGTAACAACTTCCATTTTGTTTTGCAAAAATAGATGTGTTTCAGAAAAAAGAAATAGTTTTTATGTATTAAACCTGCTGAAGGATTTAGGTGCTTCTTTTTGTCAACCTCTCTACCATGTTCTTTTCTTAGAAACTTCAACTTATGTTGTTTCATATATTTTGAACCACAACATTTCAGAATTTTTTCATGTACTATGCAATTTTAACTTCATTTTTTCTGGCGGTTTCAAACTCTATATATATTTCATTAATTTAAGCTCTCCATTATGTTTACTTTTATTTTGACTTTTTTTTGTTTACTTTTAATTTGATTGTTTTGAACCCTCGATGTTGTTTATGTTTATTTTGATGGTTTAAAACCCTCCATGCTATTTACTTTTATTCCGACTGTTTTCAGCCCTCCATGCGGTTACAGAGGCCTTTGAAGTGTAATTGCTGTGAACTTATTGCAGAATTGAAACAAGTACCTAACTTTAAACCATATAATCTATTATATATTTTAAAATTTGCATAGATGTTTTCATAGAGAAACAAAAACTCCTATCCAGGGATTGAGATTGAACGTTAGATCCCTCTTTTGAGAGTGAAAGGCTCTTTGGGATGTACGAGAATGTTAAACACATATTTAAATTGACGCAGCTTGTTTAGGGGAATTAGATGATACAAAATTCAATATCTCAAAGAAAATGTCAATGTTTCATGTAAAAGTTCATAGGGGCTTCTTATTTGTCTTATTTGAGGGGAAAATATTACAACATTTTCATGATTAGTAGAAGGGAATTATCATGATTAGTAGAAGGGAATTATCAAGTATTAAAATTAATCTCTATTCTATGACTTTGCATCAAGTATTAAAAATAGCAATTAATCATCATTTATTGCATTACACAATTAATTTATGGTAAATAATAAAGTATTCATATCATTATATAATTGGACATTTATTACTAAACTTGTAGTAAATATAATGATTACGCACCTAATAAACACTATATCAATACACTATCAATTTACATAAATCATTGAATCAAAATGACTAAATATACTACTAGTTGATGGAAATAAATCCAAATAACTAAATTTACTACTTGTTGACGGTAATAAATGACTACCACAATTAAA
Source organism: Picea engelmannii (assembly GCA_009831015.1). Taxonomy (NCBI): domain Eukaryota; kingdom Viridiplantae; phylum Streptophyta; class Pinopsida; order Pinales; family Pinaceae; genus Picea; species Picea engelmannii. The sequence continues at coordinate 16,107 of ML803887.1, read as the reverse complement.
TAAATGACCAATTAATGAGAATCAATGAGTACAACAATGACTAAATATAATACCAAGTGATGGAAATTAGAGAATAAAAATGACTAAATATACTACTAGTCTACCCATTGATGGAAAATGATGATTACAATGACTAAAAATACTACGAATTGACAGAAATAAATGATACAAATGACTAAATTTACTACTTGTTGACTACAATAATGGAGTACGACCAAATAAATGACCAGTGAACAACAACCAAAACAACCAATAAATAACTAAAATTTTTTAGTCATATAATTCATTCCGTTATATATGTCCAGTAATATACTACTATTAATCAAATAGAAATTTGTAATTGGGTCTCCCCATATGCAAGTGTATAAGAGAATCCATCCATAATATTGTCTCTAAATTATCATTATCTACTTCAAACTCGCAATTTATAACTATGTCATTAAATTTTAAAATTAATAATAAAAAAAATTATTTTTAGTTCATTTAAATTGTTTATAATATATTATTAAAAAATTATACACCCATTTATTCACCCTTATTCGACCTCTCAAGATCCTCTTGGATCTTGATTAGAGTTGTATATTTTACATCCAAATGTCGTTGTAGCTTCATAATGTCCTTTTGGACATTTTTCTACTTAAGGTTCCCAATCTTTTGAACATAGAGACTCTACTCTTCACAAACAAAACTCCAAACTCCAACTTCTCTCGAGGTTTCTCAAGGGGTTTTACATGGTTTTCCAATATATGTTGCATCTCTTTGTTATTCTCCTTTAGGTCATGGATTTTATTATCAAGGGGTTTTACATGGTTTTTCAATATATGTTGCATCTCTTTGCTATTCTCCTTTAGTTCATGGTTTTTATTATCAACACTTGTTTCTCTTGTTGAACCTATTTATTAACTTCTTGAAATTGATATGTATCCAATAGTTAGTATTTTTCATTGACATTTTAAAATATATTCTCAATTAAAACTTTATAAATTTAAAAAATCCATACTTAATTCCTATGTCTGGTATATAATTTGTTGCTTGCTTATTCTTAATGCAAGAAACATAAAATTACATGGTAATAATGATCACCATAACACATATACAAGTACACCATAATGCTATAAATGGATAAAACCTTCTTGGGGAATAAAATCTCAAGATATATTAAATTATAAAATGCATTTTAGCGTTAAACTTTAATTTATTATTCTTACAAAGTTTCAAAGCTTCTTGTAAAAACTAGTAGTCTTCTCCTTAAATGGGTTTGAATCCATTTATTATTCTAGTACCATATGCTAATGTTAGTTGGCTTGTGCACTTCCTTCTATAGGTAGATAGATATTTTCTCTCCACTATCTCTCCCTTATTCTCTACATTTCTTTTGTCAAACCACAATGTGGTTTTATAGTACTTCTACTAAAGTGTTAACACCTCAATATATATCAAACTCTAAAAGTTTCTCCCTTCCATTCAATATTTGGCCCCTTCCTCTTATAATAGTATTTCCAAATTTAGTTAGGGAAATAATTCCCTTTCTCTATTCACAACTTGGGGAATTTCATATGCCTTTACTCATGTAGCATGCAAATGTTGGACTTGTTATTTTTAGGTTTGGTTGTTGAGCATGGATGATAGGAGATGGTGTTTTTTACTCATCACCCCCTTGTTGCTTTCTTCTATGGATTATTGGTTATAGACATAGATATCTATGTGATTTATTGTGATGAGCACTAGTATTCCTTTCTGATGATTTACTTATCATTGATATTCTTGATAATGGCTATGTAACATTGATGTTCTTTGATCGTAACTTAGCATGGTTAGTCCTTGTAACAATATGGTTAGATATTTATATCACTTGTTGAATAACATACTTATTGATGTAGCTCCTTGTTTTGACACTATTTATGTATGATGATTAAGATGATGTTGCATGTGTATTGGTATTATTGGAAGGACTAATATGTTACAGGTTGAGGGACATATGGAAATATGAAGAATTCCACTCAAGGGAAATGAATCATGTATCGTTGAGGATGATCATCTTGTCCTAGAGCTTATGAAGCCTTGGGGAAGGGGAAATAATTCAAAAAAATGACCACTAAAGTTTAGTGGGTTAAAAGGACCAAGGGGAATGAGTTGTAACTTACTTTTACCATATTATTGACACTTGTGTTTTCACTCTTAACTCCATTTTCACCCTTGCATGAGATGGTAAGGGTAAGAGGAATGACAAGAGACAAATATTTGAAATTTTTTTACGCATGGGAAGGATTAAAAATGAATTTCCTAATGTAGCGAGGGTTGGTTGGCCTATGAGGAAATGTTATGAGATTTTACCAACCATGTAATAAATTTGTGATTCTAAATTGTGTACTTGGTAGAGAATATTATTGGTTTCTCTAATCTATTCTAAGTGGAATAAGTGGTTGGGTGTATACTACCCATTCAATGGTACTAAATCTTGTATATTTATTAACTATTTGTATTATTTTTCGACTCTTGGGATGCCATTGTTGAGTTTGATTGTGATCACTGGGGGCTAGGGTGGTAGTAAGACCCATGCACCCCATACCTTGAGGGGTTTTAGGGTGTTGTATACTAATATCCTCTCCACCACACTAAGGTTGATCATCTAGAAGTTTGATTTGTGAAAATCCTTTGAGAATTGTATGAGAAATATAGAAATAATTTTGTGTACCCTAATTTTACCACCTCATTGTGCTTAAGCCTTGCTCGAGCATTAGGGGGGGGACTAGCTAGGAAGTTAGTTGCATTTGTTGGGTGGAAAATTAATCCTTGGGTGTGATTTTCCCCATACTTGTTAACAATCAAATTTTGGGGCATTGAGCATTGACTAAATTAGCACTAGGAATCCAATAATATAAGGACTACAAGTATATGATGTCATGTTTAATGTATGATATCTCTAGTTATTTCTAGTTTAGGTTGATTAAATGTGAATTATCGATTTTGTTGTTGAACAATGGAATTCCTTATTTAATTGTTAATTGTTGTGATTAATACTCTATTTTCTTAGATTTCAATTACTTAGTTGTGTCTTAGCTATAAGGGAAAAATAATTGGTAATTCAAGTAACCCCCTCTTGGATTGTTACAAAGTGGTACCAAAGCCATGGGTTTCCATAATCATGATCTTTTGGGGGAGATGAAGGGACTAATTAATGTAAATGTGTTGACCTGCACAAAATAGATCTAGCTAAACAATGATACACACATTTGCAAAGAGAATTGGAAAAAGAAGAAGAAGCAGAGAAAGAATGGAAAAAATTCTCATTAACTGTATTGCACACTCAAAGAGTGAATAATTTGCAATAGATATAGGATACATGAGTAACTAATGAGCCATAGTGGTTTTTTAGAGTGATCTGGACACACACCAGCAGTTACATGAGTAAACTGCTAACTAATCTAGTCTCTTAGGTAGTTACGAGAGTGAACTGCCACTTAACTGAGTTAACAAAGAGTAGTGAGTTGGTGATGATCCCAATGTTGTATGGTGACAAAACCAATGCAACATCTAAACTCAACTCAACTAGTCAAACTGAAGTGTCAACTAAAAGAGAATATTCTCCAAGTGGAATATTCTCTCCTAAAATATAGGAGTCTGGATAATGACTAATTATGACTAATAAACAAGGAATAACCTTAGGAAAAATAAATTATAGGTGTGTGTGAAGTAACTCCAACACCCCCCCTAAACATCACTATGGTGAAAATAAAGAATAGGTCCCGGCTATGAGGCCATGTTAGGTACCCAAACACAAAAGATACATTGAAATAAATGAGGAAAGAGGTAAAACCTCATGGGAAACCACCCCCTAAAATTACAATGCATAAAAAAATAAAATGAGAAGGAACAAAAACCAATTGCTAAGCAACCTTGTCCTTCACTCCAAGAAGACCTCGCAACTGTGCAAGTTTGTGCTTTTAGAAGCTTTTGTTGAAGATGTAGATGTCTGCACAGATCTGATGAAGTATATGCATCATTGATATTTCCACACATATCCACTTTATCTTCTTGTAATGAATAATATACAAAAAAAAATTGGATGAGATTTTGAAAACCGTGCGGCCGTTTCCGGAAAAATGCTGAAATTTTGTTGATTTTGAAACGATCATAAATTCACTTTCCGGACTCCGTTTTGGACGATTTGTTTTTTGAAATTCGATATTTTTTCGAGATGAATTCAAATATTTCATTTTTTTTGCAAATAGTGCTCAGAAAATATCATAATTGAGTCTGATGTGAGGGGATCCATTTTTGTCTCCTGAGATGCATGCATTGTGCATGGAAAAATGTCTACATGTGACTCATGAGATGCATGCCATATATCTTCCACATAAATTTTAGAAAACAAATCTGAAATGGAGTATACATCATCTTCAATTAATGGAATACAAATTTGTGTATATACTTTTGGAGAAGACTCTTCAAACTGAGATGATTTATCTTCCAGTGGCTTTTCTACATTCTCTATCTTGTCAACATTTTGCATGCATTCTTCCTTCTTCCCAAATAAAACCTCCAATATTCTCCATAAATCATTTGGAATGAATTTTTGTGAGTCATCATATACTTGATGGAGAATTTTGGGAGAAATAAAATAGAGGATACATCCTATGGCCATATCTTGTCTATTGAGAAAGTTGTTTTCCTCATCGACAGAATCGTGATCTACTTCCATTGCCATAGTTATTTGGTACAAGCCTCTACATATGAGCATAAAAATGTTTTTGGCTTCCATTCCAAATAGTTATGAGGCGTGAGAAGTATTTCTAGCGAATAATCCATCTTTTTGTTGTCTTCATTCTTCAACACCCACAAAAAAATTGGTGTAGCTTTTGCTTAGCAGTCCGTCGGCTCTAATACCATGTAAATGTGTTGACCTGCACAGAATAGATCTAGCTAAACAATGATACACACATTTGCAGAGAGAATTGGAAAAAGAAGAAGAAGGAGAGAAAGAATGGAAAGAATTCTCATTAACCATATTCCACACTCAAAGAGTGAATACTTTACAATGGATATAGGATACATGAGTAACTAATGAGCCATAGTGGTGTTCTAGAGTGATCTGGACACACACCAACAATTACATGAGTGAACTGCTATCGAGTCTAGTCTCTTAGGCAGTTACAGGAGTGAACTGTCACATAACTGAGTTAACTAGTCAACTAGTCTTTAGTTAACTGACTGAACAAAGAGTAGTGAGTTGGTGATGATCCCAATGTTGCATGGTGACAAAACCAATGCAACATCTAAACTCAACTCAATTAGTCAACCTGAAGTGTCAACTGAAAGAGAATATTATCCAGGTGGAATATTCTCTTCTAAAATATAGGAGTCTAGATAATGACTAATTATGACTAATAAACAAGGAATAACCTTAGGAAAAATAAATTCTAGGTGTGTGTGAAGTAACTCCATTCATTGATTATAGTGATTGATATAGGAACATGAGACATTAAGGGATTCATGAGTGAAGATTGAAAGTAGTGATGCAATTTAATGAATTATACTAACTACTTAACATTTCATCAACTAATTGAATATTGCATGCTAAATATATTGATTTTATTGATTTTCTTTTAATTCTAGTTAATATTTATTAGTTGGCTAGGTTAGGAATTGAGTTAAATAGTTGAAAGTATTGATTTATTTCCTCGACTTCTCTAATATAGAGTTAGTGATTTCTTAATTTCTATTTGTTTTCTTAGAGGTATAATTTTTTTAACTCTCACTTTTCTTAGGATTAGAATCAATGGAAGTTAGTAATTTTTAATTCAATGTTATATTAAATTAATATAGTTACAACTCATTTGGATTTTCATGAAATTTAGAAGAATTGAATTCAAGATTGTCAAAAATATATATATGCATGCATATAACGAAGGATTGTAGTGTTCAAGATAGTAATGACCCATAAAGTTTGTTTATAGAAGAAAATTTTTGTATGACCTCAGTATCATATTCCATCAAAACCCATATCTCCTAACCATTACATTCAAAAAATAAAATTCAAACCCTATCCTAAAGACCTAAACCCTTTTCCTCTTAAGTGACCATGAACCCCAAATTCATATCCTTGAGGGAAGTTAGAAGGAATTTGTTCCATATCGAGCCATCATGTATTGGGGATTTTGTTTCATTTCTGAGAAAAACCCCTTGATTTAACTTGATTGTAAGATAAACAATAGAAAATGATTAGTTGGGGGACAAGCACAACAGTGTTATAACATCAAAAAAATAGAAATAAAGCAAGCCGGCAATTACATTACAAATATAACCACAATAATTCCATTTAAAGTACAAAATATGGAGGGAAAAGACAATTCTTATATAAATTCCAATGGAAAAGATTGAAATATGTGATATCACTCGATAAGAGTGAGTATATGTAATTGGGATCCAACTCTCTCCTTAGGATGGGTCCTTTGTCTCCTTGAAATCTCTCTTTGACTATGGTGAATGAAGAAATCTTTGTTCATTGAGTAAAGAACATAAAAAAAATCATGAAGAAAATGTATGGTATAGATGAGAGAGTGAGATGATTGATCTCCAAGATTATTCCTCTAATATAACCTTGCACTTCTTCATTTTTCACAAATTTTATTGCATGGATTTCCTTTATAGGAAAACTTGGATCTTCAATGATGAAATAGATCTAATGTGAATTCTCATTCAAATGAGATCCCAAATTATTGATAGATATCCTTGGGAGGCCAAAGTACTTAACAATAATGGGATGAGAAATAAAATTTCCCCGGTACACCACCCTCTAGTCACATGAGGGAGGTATTTTGGAGATTAATGCACCATGAAGATAGTCTATTTCCACTTTAATATGTTTGCATAGGTATAGAAGGACCCCCCCTCATGAATTGCACATTAAAATAGAATGTTGGTTGTGTGATTGAATAAAAATTCAATTTCATTTTTAAATTTTATGTCTAAGGTGTTTTAAGTAGAGATGATGTAGTATGATTATGTTTCATAATTGTCATCTGGTGATGCTTCGGGATATAGTTCCCTATGCATATCTTGTGAGAGAAATTTAAGAGATAATAGTTTTACCCTAATGTGTAAGTTTATGGATCAACCTATATATCCGAAATGTATCATTGTTTCTTTCCCACATGCTTATGCATTAAATTGGAGAGAGAGAGAGAGAGAGAGAGAGAGAGAGAGAGAGAGTACCTATGGAGGATTGATTATGACCACCTACAAAAACAAAATCAAAAATATGATAAATATGATCTCTTATACAAATGAGGTGGGAATTTCCATTCTCATGAAGTTAAAAAAGTACATTATAATAGAAAAAATGGCCACTTGGGGCCAAATCTAAATGCCACGATCTATTCATATGAAGATAGATTCAATTACTAAGAAAGGGTATTGTTAACTAAAGATCATCTCCAGAATGGGCTCATTTACTATTTGTGAGGGAAGTTTCTTTAGAAACAAAAATATTTTAGAGATATGCCTCATTTTCTAAAAAGACATTTCTCAGAAATTATGTTTTGATTGAGGTAAAAGTTTTGTAGAATTGTCTGTATTATTCCACCTTCTTCTCAGAGATTCACACTAGTTATCTAGTGTCTAGGGTTACATAGGAGTCATATATTTCATCTCCTCATATAAATCATTTAATTCCTATCCATGTTTGTCGTTTTACTCAAAGCAAGGCTAAGGGAAAACTAGTGCAAGTTCAAAACCTAGAAGTAATCCTTGACCAATTGAAGGAGAAGCCTTTGGATCATTTTAGGAAATGTACATGGATCAAGTTTGTGTGCCTATAAACCAATATCCAGCTTAGTAAACAACACAAGCAATTTCATGGTAACATTGGGGTTGATTTCAAAAATAAAAGCGCAAACCAACAATTAAAAAACAAAATGGAAAAGAGCATGCTTCAGGTTAATGTTATTGTCGGATCATAATTGTATACATATTCAGTTTCAAACGTGTAAATTCTAGTAATGATTTTTTTTTTAGTTTTCCTCGATTCGTTTTAAATTCTTTTTTATTTTGTTATGTTCTTAGACCAGCTAGAAAATCATACATTATGTAGCTAGTATTTATTAAGTACATTATGTATTTATTAAGTACATTATGTAGCTAGTATTTTAATTAATTGTATGTGTTGTTTCAGGTCTCAAATGATGGAGAGAATATGATGTTGGGATTAGATATCGTTTGATTTTGTCAAAGATTTCTTTTATTTTTATTACTATTAGAATTAGTTTGAAAGGACACGTGTTGATTTTATTGTTATCATCACAACAAACTTTTTGGACAGACTTATAACTTTTCTAGTCTAGGCATAGATTATGATCCATTGTTCAAAATTTGCTATTGAAGGATTCGCCTCTAAGATGTCGATATGGGGGGTAATCCATATTTTGTTTAGATACTCATGGATTTTGGAGTTAAAGAAGATGGTTGGAATATTGAGATAATAGATTGTTTAGTTTCGAAGAAGAATATGAAACTCCAAATTCCTTTATGGATTTTGTTTTATCAGTGAAATGGTTTTTCTTTCATTATAATATATTTTATTCTGATTCATGTTCTGTTAGTATTTATAGTGTATTGATTGAAACTAATACTTTTTTGATTTTAATAATGCATTGTTAAATTGCTCAAATTAATTTTCTACAATCTATTGTTCCAATAATTAAAAGATCTTTGTGATTATTGTGATGCGAGTTTTAAAATATATCAAGTTTTCTTATATCTTTTGGAACTTTCAATGATCAAATTTGTGAATGGAAATTATCTTTTTTTCAACAAATAATTAATTGTAACATTCACAAAGTATTAGATAAAATAATTTCTTCTTTCTATATCATGAACAAGATTCTGATTATTTGATTGAAGTGACTTTCTTCGGATATTTGTATGATCTTTATATTTCACATCAGTGTACTATAGACTTTTCTTGACAGATGGGTTTTTGGAGCAGCTTTATACAGGAAGGCACAATCATAAGTTTTGATTATTACTGGCCAATAACTATGTTAGTTAATTTTTTGTTGCTTTTATTTACTATTATGAATGTAAATTATCATTAATGGTTTAAATAATTTGTTTTTTAAACTAGAATTGGCCTTCATTTACAGTCATTGTCTTTTTTTTAGATTAATTAATATTCTATAGCTTAATATTAGGTCTTCAAAATTTTCTAAATGTTTCCTGGGATTTAGTTTCCTTTCCAAATTATTAGTTTCATGAAATTTCTCACCAATCTCGTACCTCTACATTTTATAGATTTCGTATATTAAATGTGTGAACAATGAGTATTGATGTGCATAATAGGTATTTGTTAATATATAGTAAGTTGTTTTAATTTTTTGTAGTTTCCCTTATTGGCCAATGGAGCCATAAAAACCGTCAGGGTGGGTCATCCCAAATGGCTTAGGTTACTTTAGAAAACCTCAGACCAGACTCTCCATCCCATTTGATGAGTGTTCACCTATTCCCTTCAACAAATGGCACTAGAAGGAGGGCCTAAATTAAACCATTAAATGTTTCTAGTTCTTCACCCATAATTATTTTTTATTCATTAGCTACCCTTCCGTGATGTCATCCACATGCTTAAGGGCTAGTTAAATGACAAGCTAAATTGGAGCTAAATTCTTTATTGCCACATTACAACAATGGCTCCCACCCAAATTCCTATATGGGAACATGCTTTTAGTATCCCATCTATCAAAATTCCCAGTAAGACACTTTATCTCTTGTCAGAACTTACATTCGACGGAGAAAGGAGCACATCCACAAAAGATCATCTTTGTACTTATTTCTATAAATGTTTAAAACATAATATCATTGATCCTAATGTTGTATGCAGATTCTTCTCTCTCACCTTTCGAGGTCGGGTTAAATTTTGGTTCGAATTTTTTCCAACTAATTCAATTCATTCATGGTTTGAGTTTGGAATTGAGCTTTTATCTGATTTTAACAATTCCGATTATCATAAATTAGGTGAGAAATTGAATTGTTTTAGGAAATAAAATGATGAATCATTAGAAGATTTTTTGATTAGGCTCATACATTTATGTAATAGATTCCCTTTTAAAGAAATGTCTCTTATTGATGAATGATTTACTCATTTCTCTCTCAAATGAACAAGATCAATTAATTGTTAACCAATTTGAATTGGGCATTAATATCCATTTACATGTTGGTTTAAACTTTCATGATAATCTTGAAAGCTCAGTAGTTGTAGAAACTCAACATTGTTTTCCAACTTCTTTAATTTTTTTAGATCAGGAACAACATGATATATTGAAATATGAATTTTTCCCTCTCGAGAATTCTTCAATGTCTTATTTTTATGACAAAGAAAATCTAAACACTAGGCATACTATCCAAGGAACTACAACTATTTCAAAAGAGAAAGAAATTGAATATGATATTTGTGATTATGTTATTAGTAAATATTCTCCTAATTCATTTGAACAAGTTCAAGAGAAACTATTGGAGATGGAACCATTAGTGAAGCTATTAATCCCCCACTTATTCTTGAATCACCCAATTGTCATAATTCTTGTGATTTTCTCTCACATATAGCCTTTCATAATGGACATGTTTTTAATAATTCATGTTCAGATATTTCAGGAGAGAAGACAATGGAGGTTGATCAATTTATACAAGGAGAAGAAACAAACCCATAATTGAAATAATATATGCCAAACATTTCAAGAGACACATTGTCTTCTCATTTATTCTACATATTGCTCCTTGTACCCTGATATTTTCTGTCCCATTGTTGTGCAGTTGTCCGTTCCAAATTACCTTGGAGAGAATTCAACTTTATATAATCAAGTACAAATTAATAGAGATCACTAAATAGAAGATAAAGAGGAGAATAATTCTTCGCATGAACGTATTAATTCTTATTCTTATCAATTATCCATGGGTAAATTAGGAAATTATTTGAAAGGGTCTCAAATTGTATTTTACTGATTCATCTCAATTTGTGCTTAAAGAAGGATCTCATTTTTTTCATAATCCATTATTTGAGGTTGAAAAGTGTAATCAACCAAATACTGTCACTAGTAATTATTGTTCAAAAACATTAGTTGTTTCAGTTGGTTCACCTCAAATAGTTAATCCTGAATTATTCAAGATCAATGAAAAGTTTCAAGAGAATGGGACACTTATTTCTCAATCAAAAATCACAATAAGTTCTCGCTATCTTGATCTTACCAATAACATCAAAATACTTTTACAAGATTCTTTCCATGTACATTATTCTCATCAGGAATCTTTGTCATTTGTGAATTCTTTCGAACAATCTCATGTTTATGATTGCATATATTATGATAGGATCGTAGATTGGTTGGACTATTCATATCTCAAAAAAATTCCATGGAACAGTAAGGCTATATTCTCCTTATTTGTGAATAAATATCAAAGACATAATTAGAACACGTTCCTTTTATATCCTCCATGTGAAGAAACTCATGAACAAACAAAATATTTTTAGGAGAATGAGATACTCCGGTCTTGGTCGATTGTTATGTCAGGTCCCCATAATCTTGAGAAGTTTTCTGATCTCATTTACATTCTCCCATGCTTTTGTGATCCATATCATGATAAAATTGTGGATTGGCTCTAGGCTTCATATATGGAAAATTTTCAAAAGAATGGTAAGGTTATGCTTGATTTTTTTTTAAATGAATATCTATATGGTAAGCATGACACATTTCCTTTGTATCTACAAGTATTTCAAAATTTAATTATAATCTTTGACCTTTCCTCCTGGAGATTGTGTATGTACGTGACCTATCCTCATCCAGCCCGTGTATAACCTCAGAAAACTAGGGTTACCGGTTTTCTGCAACTAAGAAAATTTTGCAACTTCAAAAAAATGTCGTCACATTCAACCTCAAATTCACTAATATATTTTCCAAAAGATAGACCATACCATTCATAAGATAGATATTAAATGTAAGTGTATGTATATGAATGAGTGAATCTTTGATATTTATTTATACTTGTGTTAGGTGACCTCTTTCCTTATTTTAGGGGTTTCTTGGTAACACCATTTTACCATTTCACCAAAAGATGTAACCAACTAGGGTCTAATTGACCACTCTTTGGGGTTTCCAACTTTACAAGGCCATATCTCCCTAACCATGAGGAACCACATGGCATTCCACAAATCACCAGAAATGGTATGACGAGCAATTTTGAAAAAGGAAAAAAATCCAATTCAGAATGAGACATCGAGAAACTTAGAAAATTTTTCTAGATGGTAGATGCTTTGAAATAAGAGCTTAGAAAACAAGAATTTCAAAACAATGTAGACAACAAAAGAAAACCTCAGACCAACCCAAACTAGGAAAAATATCCCCAATATGGTCATCAATTCTATTTATGGGATTTTTCCCTTTGACATTGGGTCATGTCACAACAAAACCTAACCATATTCAAAAGACAAACCCTACCCTCACACATATAAACCAGTAACCAAATACCTACTTTTGGAAGAGAGAAGAAAAAATATCACAAATTGTATCCTATTGTTTGATGTCGTTCCTCTCTTTCCCCTTGATTCACTCTTGATCCCTTTCGGTATCATCCTACAAAATGAGATCATGTATTTGTTGCAACCAAGTAGTTATGAAAACCAGTCATACATGTAATAAGAAAATTCATATATATAAAGAAAGTAAGAATATACAAATATATTGAACAATATTACACAAATATGGAGGGAAAGAGAATTATTTTATTGAAAACAATATGAGTAGTAGTTACAACCTGGCTCTAACCAATTGTATATGTTCCTCCATTGGTCCTTCATGAATCAAATCCTAAGGATGAATCTTACTCGGATGACCCAAAAGGGATAGGAACAAACCCTACAGTCATATATGGGGAAGGGAGGAATGTAGGAAAATGAGTTTCTAGAATAGGGATGGTACTCAGAGGATCATGGAATGAGGGAATCTTTCAAAATTGTTAGCATAATCTTGCACTAAGGATGTCCTCTTCACCCATGCTTTCATAGGTGATTTTATACTATCCTCAAGAGGTTGAGGTGGTTGAATTCCATTGTGTATGATCCAAGGGAAGTTTGGGAATGAGCCCAACTGAAAAACCCACTTGAAAATGTGGAATATTTTTATTTTTTCATATTTTTGAGGGAATCCATGAGTTTTAATCTAGCAAAGTGCAGACATCTACGGTTTGTAGATGGAAACAAAAATGCTACTTTTAGGTGATTTTGATGAAGGAAGATGGGATTTAAGTTTTCAAGGTAGGGAAAAGGAATAAGCCATATCACAAATGCAATTGATGTGGAAATTTTTGTTATAACAACATCTAAACAAATATGGAGTTCCTAAACATCTCCTCGTTGAGATCTGCTTAACAATATGCTATCAATATTGAGCAAATGTTCAAGAAAAAGAATAATAAGGATTTCAATTTTGCAAAACCATCATAAAAGAAGCATGGTAAAGGTGTCCCTAAATTCCAGAAAGAAGGAAAAAGCAAGGAAGGCCAACCCCAATACAACCAGTCCAAGACACAAGAAAACAAGGGTAGCTGGAAGTCGAATAAGGACAATGGAAAGAGGTGTGATTTCCACAAAATTCCTTAGCACAACATTGATAAATGACACTCCAAACAATCATTGGTGGCTGAGATGAAATCCCCATATTTGAATGTTGAATCAGACTCTAATTTCAAACTGAATAAGGAAAAATGGATCATTGACGCAGAACCTAGTGTCACCATCACTAACACAAAGGTCCATCTAGAGGAACTAGAGGAGCCTAAAAAAGGGGAGTGCCTCTTCCACTCATAGATGTGTGTGAAAGTGACCCCAGTCCATTTCATTGTATAAAGTGTTGGCAAATGTTTAACAAGTAGCGTATGCTTGTCATTGATGGCAAGTACAATAGTGGAGATGGCAGGATAAGAAGGATAAAATCCCCTGTGGAATCGGACGTACGTGAAAGCTCAGGAGGAACAACATTGAGGAAAATGCGCACAACAAAGCTCGAGATACAGAAGATCGCAGAGGAGAAGGAAGCCAGAGATCCATAGCCGTTGGATCTCATTCAGAAATCCCGTCAGCCATCAGATCGTACACGAGCTGCACAAGGTTTACCATCGGGAAAAGCCAAGGTGAAATCCCGACAGAACGAGGGCCGTCAAATCTGAATATTGACAAGAAGAGCGCGCTAAAGAGGAGGACAGGTCTCAGCCGTCAGATCCGAGTGTAGGACCCGACCACCATTGGATCGAGGAGAACCTGCACGATCCTTAAAGAACAAGGAGAAGTGGGCATAATCGCGATATGTGAAATCGTGACTTAATCTGAGTCGTCAGATAGAGGTTGAATCTGGACCATTGATTCCAGCCAATGGAGAGGCATCACGAACCTCGATTTCGCGATATGCGATATCACAATTCAATCAAAGCCATTGAATTGAGAATGAGATCTGGACCGTTGATCCTCTTCATGGAGAATCGGGGATCAGGACTTTGAAATGAAAAAATCACTTGACCTCAAGAACCCCGATTTCACGATGTGTGAAATCCCGACTGAACCTGAACCGTCAGATCAAGATGTGATCTAGAACGCCGACCCAACTCATGACAACAGACCACATCAGCTAGGGACACGTGGCATAATCAGGTAATGACAAGTGTCAGACTGATTCAACATTTCAGGCACATGTAAGTCATGAATCAGAGTGACACGTGGCAGTATTCAACACGTGTCAATCCACTTGTGACGTCAGCAGATGGACACCTCTCGGAGTTTCACAGATCACGACTTGGAGAGTCGAGATGATTCATCTCCAGATTCACGAGATGTGAGATCACGATTTAATCACGGATCGTTGGATCAAGAGGACGCGTGGCGAAAGATCAAAGCACCATAAAGCTCCATCTCGGAGTTTCGCCTATCGCAACTTGGAGTTACGAGAATCTCCAACAAAGGAACAGTGAGATGAGAGATCATGATAAGATCCTGACCATCAATACACCAAAAGATGTGGACCGTTGATCTGAGCTCCATCTCTGAGTCTCGCCTATCACGACTTGGAGTGACGAGAATCTCCAACGAAGGAATAGCGAGATGCGAGATCATGATGAGATCATGACCGTTGATTTATCAAGATCATGAACTGTCGATCAGGGTCGATGAAGATCATAAGTTCACAACACCTGTTACCACAGCCTGTGGTCACCGTGTGTGATCGCCAGAGGAGATGAAGAGTCTCCAAGCTTCATCTAGTGAAGGAAGACTATTCTTAGAAGGGATTGACAGATGTATGAGCGTGGAGGCCAGTAACTGAAACAGAGAAGGTGAGCTCGACTATCACAGAGAAGACGAAGAGTCTCAACTGCAAGAGAGGATGAGGAATCTCAGCATAACACCCAGTGATGTTGAACGCGTGGGAAAACCGTCAGAGAAGATGAAGAGTTACCATGATGATCGGGCAGAGCACTCGAGAGGTGGAGGATAGCGGTGCGGTGTGAGCATGCAGAAGAATGGTGAACATTGCATGCACAAGGTGCACAAAAGCTATAAATACACGGTATAGAGAAGAGATGGCATTGTTGTTGTTGTTCGAGTGGTGATGGTTGTTGATGTGGAAAGTGATTCATGTGTGAAGAAGGAAGATAGTGCAGCAGCTGAATTGAACTGAAGAGGAGCTGTGCAGTGAATGGACATGGTGCACAGAGGATAAAACGCAGAAGAACAGACAGCGCAAGTGATATGTGCAGAAAGGCAGTGAGGTAGAAAGAGCAACGAGATGCAGCAGAACAGTGATAAGTCGGGTAAGCCATTGTTGAACATTATATCACCGTAATAAGTTTGAGTAATACATAATCAATATTTCAAGGTGGTTGGGAGGTGCTAGGGAGGACTGTTGTCCTCAGAGGTTCAAGTGGGTGCTTGAACATAGGGAGTTGGTGCTTCCTTCTAGTTGGTGCTATAGAAACCAGGGAGTGGGTGCTTCCTTCTAGTTGGTGCTAGAGAATCCAGGGAGTCGGTGCTTCCTTCTAGTTGGTGCTAGAGAAAACAAAGAGGTTGTTCTCTCAGCAAGT
>ML803886.1:327622-339462 GCA_009831015.1 Picea engelmannii | reverse complement strand
ACGGCTGAGTCGGTATGCATCTTAGATCATCACGTTCGACAATTACAACGTTGAACGGTAGACCAGGTCAAGGTCCAGTGGGACAATTATAGTACGCACTCGGCGACCTGGGAGGACGCATATGATATGCGCCAACAGTTTCCATTTTTGTTGATAGATAGACATATGATACTTTGATACACTTATTTCAGCATTTATATTGTAAAAATTTGGGATGAAGTTTAGACCAAGAGGGGGTGTATGTAACATCCCGCTCTAGCGCACTGAGAAAACTTATTCTTTGAGGACACTTTCTCGCAAGTGATCCAAACTATTATGATATTAAAACATTTGTCCTTGATTATGATGCGTTATGATAGATGACATGATGTTTTACTACATTGACATTGACAGGTGCTATTGACTCGGTTTTACTGAGTGTGTAGGGTTTTGGACCTTGAGGATGCAGAGGCATCGACGGAACCCCTTGGACTTCAGATCGAGTCAGGGAGTGTGCTATTGGGGTTTGATTGTTTTACTGTGATTTTAGTACATTTGATTAGATGATATGATGTGGACATGTTCTGACAAGATTGTTGATGATGCAGGCTGATGATATCTTGCTGACCAGACTCACATATGGAGTAAAGGGGCCACACACGACTACCAGAGAGGTTGAGGGAGAGGTGTGGACAACAACCCTGCCACAACCTACTAGCACTCCCATCATGGCTCGAACTATAGGTTAACGATTACCTAGTTCGAGAGGACCCACGATGCCATGAGGGAAGACTGCGACAATTGCTCACGATGATTCTAAGGGGCACGCAATAAGGGGGGGGCCTTATTCCTTAGAAGCCCTTAGTCTCCCACAAGTTCACCTGGTGGAGTGTTGACTCCAGGGGTTATTGATGTCTACCAATCAGTCAAGAAGCGAGTGGCACCCTTGGAGCACGTGGTGCATCCTGAAGGGCACATTGCGTAAAAGAAACAAAAGGGAGAGTGGCACCCTTGGAGCATGTGGTGCGTCCTGAAGGGAACGTCGCGCAAAAGAAACAAAAGAGGCGAGTGGCACCCTTGGAGCACGTAGTGCGTCCTGAAGGGCACGTCACATTGATGATGATAAAGGAAGGAACCTAGATGGACCTAAGACAGAAAACACAATAATAAATTTTAAAAACAACTTCCCTAATTAAATGTCGCCCAGTTTAGAATCTAAGTCCTAAGTCTGAAACTTTGCTAGGGGTAAAAGTTTGTCTACCCTTGAGAAAACATCTCTAAAAAATTAAATTAGTAAAGTTTAAAATAAAAACCCTTTAAGTAATAATTTTGATCTTCACAAATTTTTGGGGTAAAATGAAGAGAGTAACAAATTAATTAAAAGCCGTGGATATAAAATATTAAGAAGAAATTAATTATTTTTAATTTTTGATAGTTTAAAAAGATGTTGAATTAATAGTAAAAGGGAAAAAGAGGTTAAATTGCAACTGTTGTTTTTAGCTCTAATAAAAAGGGGAAAGAGGGAAATTATAACATTTAGGAAACTAGGGAATGGAGGTAACTTAAAAAGGGAAAGAGGGGAACTTATGGTAAAAAGCGAGGTCAACTTAATAAATAATCTGCAATTAAGAACCTTCTAAATTGAACTAAATTAGCAACTTCATTTTAGGGAAAGTATTTAAAACCTATAAGGGAATCTAGAGACACCTAGGAGTAAAAATAGGAGTAACTCTAGGTGGGTGAGGGAAATAAGACAAATTATTAAATTAAAGAAAATAATTATTGGAGGAATGTGGGGGATGAATAACACTTGTACGAAGGAGAATTTTTAGAAGATTTTTATTAAAACTTAAATTAAATGAGATTTAGGGAAAGTTTGGAAGTTCTAAAACTCTATAAAAGAGAGGAAGGAGAAGGAAGAATGGGATGGGTTGTTAGCGTAACGTTATGATGTCAGATTAGTGACTTGACTGATTTACTTGTGAGGAGTTGGGATTTCCCAGCTAGGAGAGGAGTGGTAGCTCGGCCTTGCGAGGCGAGCTAGGAGCTAAACGTACCATCTGGATAGTGTGTGGCCCCTTTGCGGCTCAGGGGACTAAGGGGGAAGCAGAGTACCCCTAGCGTTGGTTGGGAGGTACTGGTGAGGTCTCAACGGTCGACAAGCGAGAGCGGCACGGAGCGCGCGGACATCACCCAGAGAAGGCGATCAGGCAACGATATGTTTTTCATTTTGCATGATAGAAGGTACTAGGACCTTGGCCCTCTCTTATTGTTATCAACATTTTTTTTTTATCTTGGCTTGTGAGATGAAAACTACTTGGCTTAACTTTGCATGGGTTCTCATCGGATTGATTGGTTTTCCTTTCTCTTCCTCGGCGATTGTAATTGTGTTACGGTTATAAAAATATTTATTCTTACTCTGCTGTTGCATGTCGGTATTGGATAAAAGAGATTTTATGACCTCGACGTTGCCTACCTTCATTGGTTCTGTGTGATCTACAGCTGTGTCTTACATTTGTTTTGTCTGTGTTTTTATGTTAGCATTTCCATGCGTTTCAGTGGAAGAAACCCCCTCAATTCAACACCTTTCTCTGCATTTTATTTTTGTTTTGATTTCTCTGCAATTGGGGAGGATACCCACACAAATTTCAACCACTTAATCCTACATTTTCCCTATCGTTTCCTGCGTTTTTGACTACGTTCCTATACCCATTGTGGGCGTTTTTATGACTATGTTTTTATATTACTGTGGGTGTGTATATATTACTGTGGGCATTTATATATCACTGTGGGCTTTTAGTATTACCGTGGGCATTTATATATTACTATGGGCGTTCATATATCACTGTGGGCATTTTTGTATTACTGTGGGCGTTTATATATTACTGTGGGTGTTTATATATCAATGTGGGCATTTTGTATCACTGTGGGTGTTTATATATCACTGTGGGCATTTTGTATTACTGTGGGCGTTTATATATTACTGTGGGTGTTTATATAACATTGTGGGTGTTTTGTATTACCGCGGGCATTTATATATTACTGTGGGCATTCATATATCACTGTGGGCATTTTTGTATTACTATGGGCGTTTTGTGTTACTGTGGGCATTTATATATTACTGTGGGCGTTCATATATCACTGTGGGCATTTTTGTATTATTGTGGGAATTTATATATTACTGTGGGTGTTTATATATCACTGTGGGCATTTTGTATTACTGTGGGCGTTTATATATCACTGTGGGCATTTATATATCATTGTGGGTGTTTTTGTATTACTGTGGGCATTTATATATCATTGTGGGCATTTTGTATTACTGTGGGCGTCTATATATCACTGGGGGCATTTCTATATTATAAAATGTGGGCCTGAATATCCATGTGCAGAGAAAAGAATGTGCCACTTCAATTCGCCATCGATTCCATACTTATATTTTACTCATTATCTGCTTGGAAATCCTTGTATAAAAATTTAAATTTAGAAGCACTGTGACACAGGTCTTTAGGAATTGATTGTTGGGATCAACCTTTAAATACGCTCCACATAACTTATTTCAAGTACTATCACCTGATCAGAATCATTTGATTATTAGAAATTTTACATAAAATTGATATGTAATTTTATATATTCTTTTGATTTATTTACATTAACTATTAATTTATCCGTTCATTGATTTATCCATTCATTAGGTTAAGAGGTATTGTTTTCAGTTTGGTATAAAGGAGATTTGTAATTAATTTTATGTTTAAGTAGAGTTAATACATGGTATTTAAAAAATTATTAATAACAAAAATATTTTAATCTATACCATAAATAAAATATTTCAATATCTACTTTAAAAAATATTTTATTATCAATTTTAAAACATTTCAATGTTGTGATAAGTATGAGGGAGTTTTTAATTCCTTTAGTCTTCAACATGGAGTTCACACATATGAAGTATCCTAAATCTATCTTAATGCTAATATTCCTGGTAATGTTAATGTTAATGTGGTCATCGTTTTATGGTAATGATATGTAATTGTTATAGATAACATGTAAGGGGTAAGGTGATTGTCATTTTATTTAGTTATCATAATATAAAATGTAATATGGTTATGATTTTATGGTAATATTGTTATGGAGCACACTATGTACTAGTTTTCCAAGTTTCATAAATGAATCAATTAGGATGGTTAGACAATTGCTTTTCTTTGGGGCTTTGGCACTACCCCGTTTGATTGTGTAGTTGTGAAGATGACTCTTAACAGTGAATAGCTTAATGCGTGCATGAAAACATGCCATAGTTGTTTTAGTAGTGGAATAAGTTTTTCATACGTAGCTTCTATGCAATGTTTAAAGTTTAGGCATATAGAACATTAATGGGCTATAACAGCAGTGTTATAATAGTTGAAGATAATAATTTAATAGATTTAGTCTTATGTTGGTGTATAAAAATATTATTATAATGGTTCAAGATATTAATTGCCCAATTGAGTTGTAATTAGGTATTTAGCTATGTCAAAAAAAAATTAAAATTTTCAATTTTTAGGTGAGAAATTTTGGGAACTTAACTAGGCTTTGCAGTTGAGGATTTTAAAACTTTATGAAGTTAAGTCTATAGTTCAAGCTCATAAACCTATTGATTGAGTCAGTAAATCAAACTTATCTATATATAAATTGTAGTTATGATGGCTATGTTTCCTTTGGAGTTCATTGATCTTCCTAGTATATTTGTTCATACCAAGATGGCGTTACAGATAATTAGATTGTACCGTACTAAATTGTTCGGTTTTGAAAAAGAGATTCAGTTCTAAATTATTGATGTTTAATATTATGTAATGGTTATACTTGGTTGTAAACAATATTTTATTGGTATGCTTGTGTCGGGTGGGATGTAGACACCTCCATGCTCCTTAGAACAGTCGCCAGCCGTGAGACCTTAAATGGTTAAAATCGATGGGAACCTGGGCTTGAGCGTTGCTTATGTGTCTTGGAGGTCCTAACCACTGCAGGGTAGGACGAATGGGTAGTCAGTCTTATTATTTGTCGGTTGATTGTCGTTCATTGTTTGCAGAGGTTTATGTGCGTCTTAGATCTTTATGTTGATATCGTAGTTGCATGCGTCATGATTCGTCGTCATGTGGCGGTGCAGAGTATAATGTCTAGTTACCCTTGCACAAACGCTCACACAAAAAATAAATTCACTTGTTATAAGAGGTTTGTCGCCGTAACGAAGAGGTATGTTACAGAAATATAATAATCTATCTAGAAATACCTTAAATAAGGTCATCAATGAGGTCAAGAAGGCTGTTAAGAAATCCCACCTAGATACTCATACCAAAAAGAAACTAACCCCCAATTGCCCCATCATCCCTAGGATTTATGGTTTACCAAAAACCAATAAGAATGGAATCCCTCTAAGACCAATTGTGAACATGACTAGTTCACCGATGTCTAAATTGGCCAAGTTCTTAGCTAGAGACTTGAAGCCTCTTGTAGGGAAAATAAAATCATTCATAAAGGATTCAAGTGGATTTTTAATATGGTGATGAAAACTACTCTTAAGCCAGAGGACATTAGATCATTTGTTTCTATGTTTACAAGGATCCCCCTTGATGAAGCTATGGAAGCCATAAATAAGGATTGTACTCCTTTCACTACCAAGTTGATACATTTCTTCATCTAATTAGCATTCTTTAGTTTCCTTGGTGTGTTCTATGAGATGAATAGTGGAGTGGCCATGGGTTTACCACTATCCCCAATAGTGTCAAACCTTCTCATGGAATACTTTGAAATTAAATCCATAGAGTTGTAACCTCTCAAACCCAAAGATTGGAAAAGGTGCATTGCCAATAACAATGTGATCTAGCCCCATGGGAGGGAAGAATTCAATATATTTTTTCATCAATTAAACAACCAATCGAAACATATCCAATTCACCATGGAGATCAAGGAAAATGGGTGTATCCAGTTTCTTAATGTGAGGGTAACCAACAAACAATATTTAAAATTATCCCACCAAGTGTTCAAGAAAGAAACCCATTGGCTGGCTACACTGAACAATAATTGATGTGGACTCGCATCATCACCTAGCTCAAAAGTTGGGTGTCATAAGAAGTATGTGCACTAGACTTCTTAGAATATCTTATCATTATCACCTTGATCAAGAAAGAGATCACCTTCTTCACATCTTCAATAATTATGGGTATAAGGAAGAGAAAGTTAGGGAGATGATTTAGAATGACAAAACTAGACCTTGAAGTAGGGAATAAGATACCTCAAAATTGGTCCTTCTATATAAGCATGGAATTATAGATAAAATTTCCATAATCCCAAAAAAGAAGGAAATACTCATCGATTTCAAACCTCCAAATAGGCCTATTATAGGAATGATGAAATCAATAAAAGACCCAATTTATCCACATTGTCACAAAGGGGCTTATGACATCCCTTGATTCTATGGAAAATCATACATTGGTGAGACTAGTTGATATTTTCAATTAAGGATTAAGAATCTTGAATCCGACATCAAGTTGGATTGCTTATGCACCTCTACTCTTGTTGAGAACTCTCACAATACTAAGCACTAGTTATGTCTTGAAATTATGAAGGTTCTTGCAAAAAATGATAAGTACTCTAAACACAAGTTTAGAGAGGGAATCAAAATTTTCAAGCATCCTCATAATTTAAATACATATGGTAGTTGGGAGGTGTGTAGTAACCAGATCTCATCACTCTAATAAAGAATCAAAATGACTCATTTTAATAGTAATAATCACAACACAAGTAATAATAATACAAATCACTAACAACAACACCAACATTCATATAGCTATAACTATTCCATTATTAATAATTATTAATAAATTTTCAAATGGGTTTAGATCGGATGGTTGGGAGGAATGATTGTTATTCTCTGCAACCACTTTCAATCCCTGCAGGTGACATGCTAATCTCTTAATGAGTACATTATTGTAATGGATTCGAGCCTTCTTGTTGACCATAATTGTGCCTTGATGATTCTAGGGTTTATCTTGGATATCATCCTCAAAATGGGAGGACGTACAAAAGGGTTTTCCCTAGGCTTTGTAACCTAGAAAAAAAACATTAAATAAGAAGTTGACTTAATTCTACCAAGTTAATTCCATCACTACATAAACATTATTAATAACACAAGATTGGAAGTTATCTTCCTTGACTCTTTATGTCTTGATAGTGAACCGAATTGTAGGATCAAATTGTTGAGTTAATACTCTGTGATATGGGTTCTTGTGAAGATTTTATGGATAATTTCAAAGATCGTGGAAGCCTAAGAGGTATTATTAACATCATAATCAACTAGGAGAATCATAATTAGTGCAGGTATTTCATCTTCAATCTCACATCTTTAACACATTCTCATGTTATTGCAATTGTTTCTTTTATTATATTTATGCACAACAATCTCTCCTTGGCATCTAAATTCAATGTAAGTGATGTGTATGAACCTCCACTTCTATTGCAACAACATCAACATTGTTTGTTGGGCTATCCATATTTTCTACATATGAAAATTCATCAAACATTCATTCATCTACATGCTCCGCCTACATCTTCATGCACTTTTCCTCAAGCGTATCACTTGTCACTAGGTGAAAATTCATTTCTCCCATGTCCATTTCTATTGGACAACATGTTTTCCCTTTCATATCAAATTTCTCTTTGGGTAACATGAGATAAATGATTTCTCCCAAATTAATCTCTTCATCTCCCCCCTACAATCAATTATAGTGTCGTATTTCTCCTTTGTATTCTCCATCATTGGTTTCTTTGGTGTCTGTATCCTTTATAATGGTTGCAACATTGGCAGTTTTCATCTTCTACCCCACTTTTTCTTCCAACTCATGCCATCCATTGCTTCAATATAATTGTATTGACTATATAGAATATTTCAACGCCCACTTCCATATTGAACAATATTAGAGGACTCTTCATAAAATATTGATACCTCTTGTAGCCATTCTTTCCTTGGCTTCTCAATAAGATACTAACTATGAATCATTCTCCATAAATTCTTCTACATGCAATTCTTTTTCTCAATATGCCATTATCTATACAATTTAATACCCATGGGTATTTACAATACACATTAGTGCAACCTGATGCTCCTCAGAGCATACAAATAGTGCTTCCTCTAAGCTATGTCTTAACATCAACAAGCGAACTCCTTATTCATGTTTCTATTCAAAACAACAATTTACAATTGGCATGTTTCTCCTCCTCTTTCAATTATTCAAAATCCCTTGACCCAAAAGATCCAAGAAACATACACAATCTCTAATACCAATCTAATGTAATGAGTAAATGGGTTTAACCCTAAATTAGTGTAATCTTGAGAGGAGTTTCCAAAGGGTGTATATAACAACCCCTATTGTCAATGTTCTCAACAAGTAGCTTGTATACATTAAACCAAATAGATTGTTATCTCATTATGGAGGCATTTATACATTACAAAACACCCACTTACAACCCAATGAAAAAATGTTCCTAAGATCATCTCAAATACCTACATCAATGAAGATACGTTGACATCCTTGTTATCCCCCATATCATCTCAAATACTTGCAAGCATATAAATACACTGACATGCTTGTCATCTCAAATACTCGCAAGAATATAAATGCATTGATGTGATTATAATCCCTCAAACACAACACCCACTCACAATCTATTTATGGAATGATCCTTAGATCATCTCAAATACCTTTAGGCATACAAATGCATCAATGTCAATATAATACCTTAGATAATCTCTAATACCTGCAACATAAAAATGCATCGATGTGTTTGTCATACCAAATATAATACCAACAAGCAGGAAAATGCACTTTCATGAATATAATCCCCTCATATCATCTCAAATAGTGGTAGGAATACAAATGCATGAACATGCATGCAATCCCTCGGATCATCCAAAATATCTATGTGCATACAAATGTCATGCTTATCATTAGGCTAAAATTATTTAATTGGCATAACATAAAGCAAAGTAGTATGAATGTTATTATGTTAGTTATAGCGGGCTACTACCTATGTGGACACCCTCATTGACATAAGGATCAAGGTATATCGAGGATTATATGTTTTGGATGACCAACCCTCACAACCAATTTGGGATAGGAGAGAATGAGACTATATAATTGTAAAACATATTCCAAGACGCCACACTATAGGTGTATTTGACTTTTAATCTTCAAAACTAGCACTGAGACATAACACATACTTCTATATTCTACTAACATGACAAATGATAGATCTAAATTCATCAATGTGCCTATAATCCCTTAGGCACAACACCCACACCCTTAGATCATCTCAAATTCTCGTAGGCATACAAATCCACCAACATGCTTATAATCCCTCAGATCATCTAAAATACCCACATGGATACAAATAGCGTATAGATGTATTGATTTCCCTATAATCCCTTCAATCATCTCAAATACCCACATCCACACCCTATAATCTCAGATCATCTCAACACGTAAAGGAGAGAGACAAAGGCCCATCGACCCATCTCAGATACCCATAGGCATAAAAATGTAATGATGTGCTTGTAATCACTTGATCATCTCAAATCACACCATGTTATTATCCATGTAGTCATACAAATCCACTAATGTATTTATAATCCCTCAAATCATGTCAAATACCCATATGCATACAAATGACCTACAAATGCATTGATGTCTCTATCGTCCCTCAAATAATCTTTCAGATATTGAATTGCTATCCGCAAATCATCTTAAAGAGCAAATCATCTTTTAAATATTTTGAATTGTATTCGTTTTCAGATTGAAAGAATAAAGAACAAAGCATTGAAGAACTTTATGGTGGTTGTGGCTGCCATAGTTTGGAGGTTGAGAAGCCCTCCGATCATACAAAACCTTGACAAAGAAATTTTAAAATAATCAAGGCTTTAGCACTTTATGAAAGTAAAATCCCAGAACACATATGCACATATTTTGATTTTGCATGATCTGAAAATGGAGACAGCTGAATAATGGAAACTATTCTATGTTTCGTTTTGTTTTTTTTGTTGTTGGAATCCAACTTCAACCAGTTGAAAAAACCATAGAATACTTCAACTACAATACAATAGAATAAATAAAATAAATTAGAATAAATGGATTTAACTACATAGAATAAATATATGAAAATTGTTGTGCATTCTGGAGAGCCTCTATTTTCATATTCCGAATCTAAAGAAACATGAATACTCACTCTGCGATCTGTTATGGTCCACTGATATTGACCGTCAGACGCAGGTAAAAGTCACCTGCTGGAACGTTTTTCTTGTTGGTAATTGGTTCAAAAATCCTTTGTTTCTGTCAAAGTCAAAGACAGGTCTATTGATCAGAAGGTTGTTGGTATTTCTGTTATGTACTCCCTTAGCATTTTATCACCACTTGCTTCTTAATCGCTCTGGTTAATCCTAATCACTCTTATTAATGCTACAGTGATAAATGGTATTTCTGCAAATATGAAATTGAAAATATCTAAGTATGAATACTTGTGGATGTGGGGTTAAATTTTTCAATTTATAATTTTGTTTGTATTTTATTTAATATATCTCAATTAGTTTTTTATATAATTTTATCCATATTTAATTTAACATACTTTTGGTTCAGTTTTATGTAGGTGTGTTTTGCAAAAATAGTATAAACTTGTATATTTTGAAACTTGTTTATTAATGATAATATAATTTAGTTTTGAAATGTTTTTTTTTTATGAAAATATTGTATTCTCTCACATATATGTTATAATTTTTTAGTTGATTGATGTACAATTTTTGAAACATAAATTAATAATGATATGTAATTTTCAAAATTTTCAATAAAAAAAATCATTATCATCTTTTTTATATTTTTTTAATATTTAAATAAAAAGGTATTTCTTATACTATTTTTATTCTTTTTAGCATCAAGCATTTTTTAAACAATGTTAGTCTATTATTTTTCATATGGAAGTAGTTACTCTCTCTCACTATCCCATATAATAAATATGTATGTTTAGATAAGATTTTAGATCAGGTGAGAGGGATGAAGTTAGAGAGAGAGTGGAGAGAGAGGAAGGAAGCTAGAGATATAGTGGAGAGAGAGATGGAGGAAGGAAGAGGGAAAGAGAGAGAGAGAGAGGGGTAAATNAGGGAGGGACGGAGGGAGGTGTGGGGTAGAGAGAGGGATGGAGGAGAGAGAGAAAAGGAGGGAGGGAAAGAGAGAGGGGAGATGAGAAAGCGGGCCAAATGGGGGAAAGAGAGAGACAAATATAGGGAGGAAGCTAGAGAGATAAGGGAGTTAGGGGAAAGGAAGAGATAGGGAAAGAGACAGAGAGGGAGAGAGAGTGAGTTAGAGATATAGGGGCATGGAGGAAGAGATAGTAAGGGAGGGAGAGAGGGAGATGAAGGAGAGGGGAATGAGAGAGAGTTGTTGGGGGAGGGAGAAGTAAGGGAGGGAGGGAGATAGAAATAGATAAAGAGAGGGACACAGAAAGAGAGATAGGGGAGAAACATGGAGGAGAGAGGGGGGGGGGAAGGGGGGCGAAGAGATAGATATTTGTGGGGAAAATGATCAAGGGAGGGAGGGAGGTAGAAATCAAGAGAGGGAGGAAGATAGATAGATAGAGAGAGAGAGGAGGAGGAGGAGGAGTGAAGGTGGGAGAGAGATATGGAGGGATATAGAGAGGTGGTTGAAAGGGGGAAAGAGAGAGATATTTTTTTGGGGGTTGATCGAGCGAGGGAGGGAGGGAGAGATACAAAAAGGGAGGAAGATATAGATATAGGGGACAAAGGGAGAGGGAGAGAGAGAGATTTGTGGGATTGGGTAAGTGATGGATCA
>ML803886.1:295999-324906 GCA_009831015.1 Picea engelmannii | reverse complement strand
AGTGAGGGATGAATTAAGGGAGAGAGGGATATAGAGATAAAGAGAGTGATGAAGCTAGAGATATATGGGAGAGAGGGGAGGGGAGAGAGAGGGGAATGTAGGAAGAGAGAGAGAGAGAGAGAGAGAGAGAGAGAGAGAGAGATTTATGGGGATGAGTGAGGGAGGGAGGGGAAGAGAGATCAAGAGAGGGAGAAAGATATAGAGATAGGGAGAAAAGAGAGAGAGAGATATTTAGGGGAGGATGGCTTCGATGACTGTCCATGAGTTATTGGAGTGCTACAATGTTGCTAAGGAATAAAAAGATGAAGAAGATCCTAGGAATGTGCAAGTACCTGAAACATAAGGAGAATGAGCAGTATCCTCATACACATAACCAATAAAGACATGAAAGGTAAACATTGGGATGACACAGAATCTCAAGTTTGTGCAGACAGAGGATTACTGGAGTGATGAGATAGTAGAGAAGATTGTAGACTTACTCTGAGAATATCACGACCTATTCTCAACTACATTTTTGGATATGAGGGGGATAACTAGGGAATTATGCGAGATAAAGATTTCATTGAAACTAGGTGTAAGCCAGTGTGACAGAGACCTTACAGGTTAAATCCAAAGTACAAGGAGAAGGTGAAAGATGAAATAGAGATGATGTTGGATGTGAGAATCATTGAAGTCGTGGAGGAATCAGAGTGGATTAGTCTAGTGGTAGTGCAAGACAAGAAGACATGATGAATTAGGATTTGTGTGGATATGAGGAAGCTTAGTGATGCATGTTTACATGACCCATTTCCAACACCATCCACAGATGAGATATTGGAGAATTTAGGAGGCACAGAGACTTACTCATTCACATATGGATTCTCGGGGTATCATCAGATAAAAATTGCACACGAGGACTAGTACAAGACTAATTTTGCATCAGAGTGGGGAAGTTATCAATATATAATAATGTCATTTGGGCTGAAGAATTCCCCTGCAGTGTTTTTGGGAGTTGTGGTTGCAACGTTCAAGGAATTTATTTGTAAATTCCTTGAAGTAAATTTAGATAATTGGACTATGTTCATTTTATTGAAGGATCACATAGAAGTACTTAGACTAATGTTGGACACGTGTAGACATGGTTAGATTTCGATGAAATTGAAGAAGTTTATTTTTGGGGCACCATTTGGAATGTTTTTGGGCCATGTAGTCTGCAAGCAGGGATTATTGGTTGATCTAGCTAAGATTGCAGTAATTCTAGATTTAAAACCACCTACATTAGTCAAACAACCGAGGGAAATTCTGGATCACATAGGATATTACAAGAATTTCATCAAAGATTATGCATAGATCACAACACCTATGGAAATTGTTTTGAAGGATGAAAATTTCCAGTGGAATGAGGACTGTCAAAAGGGTTTGGATACATTAAAGAAAAAACTAGTGACATCATTGATTTTGATCTCTCCAGATTGGGACAAGGAATTCCATGTTTATGTAGATGCATTGTCCATAGATTTGGGCTCAGTACTATATCAACCAGGGGAGGGAGAGATAGATCACCCAATTGCATTTTCAAGTAGGAATATTTCCATAGCAGAGAAGAATTACACAACTACAAAATGAGAAGGATTGGAAATGGTATATGCTCTACATAAATTATGACATTATTTATTGGGATCTCACTTTAAGATGTATACAGACCATTATTCACTAAAGTACTTAGTGAACTAGCTGGTGTTTGGGGGGAGAATATGCATGTGGATACTATTGTTTTAGGAATATGGCGTTGAGGTTTTGGTGAAACCAAGGAAGTTGAATGCAGGACTAGATCATGTATTGCGCATACTATCAGGGGAAGATGTAGGAAATTTAGATGACAATTTCCTAGATGCACATCTATTTGTAGTAAAAATGGTTGATGATTACTTCTCAGACATCGTATAGTTTCTAAGTACCAGAATGGCCCCATCATAGATGAAAGTCACGCAGAATAATTTATTGTTAGTAAAAGTAGCATATTATCAGTTGATTATAGGAAATTTATACAAGTTGAGTGCAGATGGAATATTGAGACGATGTGTGTTGGAACATGAAAGAACGATGATACTCACAGAAGCGCATGGAGGGATTGCAGGAGGACATTATGCAGGAAACACGACTATGAGAATTATGTTTTTCACAGGGTTGTGGTGGCCCACACTTCACAAAGATGATAAGGAATATTTCTAGTCATGTGATCTATGTCATAGAGTGGGAAAACCATCAAGGAGAAATGAAATTCCTTTAAATCCATAGGCTACCTTGAAAGAATTTGATAAATGGTCCATATACTTTGTGGGGCCAATAAACCCACAAGAAATAATATCATGAGAAAGGTACATAATCACTGCAGCGAAGTATTTGACAAGATGGGAAGAAGAAGAACTAGTCACAAAATGCACCACAAAGACTACTACAATATTTGTTTTTGAGAATGTAGTCATACGATTTGGATGTCTGCACATATTACTCAGTGATCAAGGAACACATTTTTTGAATAAGACAATTGCAATATTGACCGAGGATTTTTAAATTCATCATCAGAAGAGTACACTGTATCATACTCAGGACAATGGGATAGTGGAATCTTTCAATAAAATCAAGGAGAATGCTTTGAGAAATATCTGCAATGAAGGGAGAGATGATTGGGACCTAAGAGTTCCTCCAGTTTTATGGACATATAGGACTACAAGTAAAAAGTTGACATGACAAACACCTTTTAGGTTGGTCTATTGGCAAGAAGCAATGATGCTAATGGAGTTTATTTTACCTAGTTTGCGCATTGTAGCGATCAATCATCTTTTAGACTCTAGTGCAATAGACAAGATGTTTTCATAGTTGGTACAGCTTGAGGAAGATCGGTTTGTTGTAGGTTTCCATAAACAAGTTCAGAAGGCAAGAGAGAAGGCACGACATGATAGACACATTAAAGAAAATAAGTTCCAAGTGTGAGACTTAGTATTACTCTATGACAGTTAGTTTATGCAGCATGCAAGGAAGTTTTGAATTCATTGGCTAGGACCCTATGTGATTGAGAATGTAACAAAGACAGGTGTTGCGTAGTTGGAAACCTTGAATGGAGAAGTATTTGGAGGAATGGTGAATGGAAGTTGGTTGAAACTCTATAGAGACAATCGACAATATGTGTAGTAATATAGGTTATGCAAGAACACATGTATCATAGTAATTGTACTATAGTAGGGAGGAAAAACACAGAAAAAAAAATAAAAAGTAGAAAAAGGAAGAAAATCAAATAAAAAGTAGATATAGAAAAAAGAAAAAGATTATAGAGTACAAGGCATAAGAAATTGTGTAGAAGGAAATATTAACGTGCATCAAGATAGAAATACGACAATTAAGAAAATAAAACAAAAAAGAAAAATATTGTGAAGGAAACAATTGTAAAAGAAAGAACAATTGCGTAGTTTGGTAATGACAAGATCGTTAAAATGAATTAAATCAAGGAAACGAATGCTACAAAGTGGTAATGATAGGTCATAAATACATCGTATAATATTAAATGGTATAAGCCACTGAAAATCATGATAGATTGGTAGTACGAGGAAAACATCACACAACGGATTTGATAATAAAGATGGATTCATTTAACCATTCATCAACCATGCTGGTGGATTGGAAAAGTGAGTTAAGGCGTGCATAGACATGAACATTTGGAAACAAGGAAAAAGAGTAGTTGAGGGTCACCAAGAAGGAATCATTGTTACTCAGAGTTGCATGCAAGTGAGAATGAACCAAAGAAAACCAGAGTGACCTGGAGCTGAACTATAGCCACACCAACACACACACACAGCACGTAAAGCCACTTGTTTTACAATGCAATCGCCCTGCCGAAAGTTGGAGTTCCATCATCAGCGACAAAACACCAATTAGAACGACCAAGAGGTGCATCAGAGGTGGAGGAAATACTTGGACCTTTGGGTTTGGATTCAAGAGCGAGCTTCTACAAGGATTATATCCCCTAAGGGAAAGATAATGTACCACAATTCAAAGTACCAGGAGATGGGAAATTCCCATTGGAAACATCACCAATCCCACCTAGTGTAAGTGTGGAAGGAGACATGCTTGGCAAGGTTAACAACCTCAAGTTTGTGGATCATGATATCATAGGCAAGAAATTTTTTCCTGATATGGCCAGGGAAAATTACTTGTGTGCTAAGAGTGTACTAGGAACATGAGAGATATTGTTGCAAACACAGACATGGGAAACCATACTTGAGAATTTGGGAATACTAAACCTACTGAAGTTTCCACACTTTGGACGTAGCCTAAAATGCAATTATTGTGTTAAGTTACTAATCAACTGCGTCCATGGGGGTACATTTTGGTTTGACCCACCAGTATCAATTTATGATGCATTGATTGTGCAAATCACAGGGCTACTGAATGCAGGAGAGGATCATAATTTGGGTTTTTCCTGAAGGGACATTCTTTGCTCCTCCCTCTATCGTTGCACTAGTTATCTTTGGATGTTGGCAATTTTGTCCATCATTCCTCACTCTTTTCGTACCCTCTTCATCCTTCTCCTCATATTCATTTTCTTATTTAGTTTCCATGGAGACTACTTCCTCATCCCTTTTCTATTTTATAGATCGTTTCTTTCCTCCTCATTCTTCATCTCAACCTTTAATTTCTTCTTTGATACCTCTTGTTCTTTCCTCTTTTTTTTTCCCTCTACAAGTCCCTTTGATTCCTCTTCTACAACTTTCTTGTATTCCTCTTCTACGACATGTTTATTTTGTTCTTCTTATTCATATTTATTCTTTTGTTCCACTTCTTTCGTGTTCTTATTTTCCTCTTCCTTTGTTTCTCTCTTCCTTGCCTACTCCTCTACAATTTTTTTGCTTCCTCTTTTGCCTTGTTATTTTCTTCGTCTTATTCAACTATCATATAATCTCCTTCTTCATTTTTTTTTTCTCCTCTTCTTTTTGTGTCTTTCTTTATTTGTTTTTCCCTTCCTCTTTCTTTTTTTCTCCATTGATTTTATCTCCTCTCATCCCTTTACTTTACTTCCTTGAATTACATGGGGATAAATATCATCAATATATTGGGGAATTGATATTTGTTTCTTTTCTTGGGTGTGTTTCTCATGTTGGGGTTGGCCTATCTCATTAAGACTAAGGAATTGGGTCCTTTTATTCAAATATTCTTTCATTTTCTTGAATTTTGTATTTTTCTTTGTCGTTGGAGTAAAGGTTGGTTGTAGATATCCTTTTTTAGGAACCAAAGAATTAGAAGTATCTCCTAACCCTAGGACCTTGTGTCTCTTTTCAATAATAACACCTTAAATATGCCTTGTTCATTTTTTTCCTATTCCAACTATGCCTTTGAAACCTATGAATTTGATCATGGGGAATCCCTTTTCATAGGTGAGCCTTCCTTAACTTTCTTCTTGGGTAGGTACTTGAGTTTATGAACTTTTGTTTTCTTGATATTCCTCTCCTTTTGAGAATATCTCATTCTTGTAGACTCATATTTATGCTCAACCTCATCATGGATCTCATCATAGATCCTACAAATTTTTTTGGTATTTGGGGATCTTATAATAGGGGAACTTTTTCTACTTTGAGTTGCAATATAAATCTCCAACAAGCCCCCATCTTATGCCTTTTAAATTTTCCATGCAGTACCTCATGTCTAGTATTCTTAGGAAAGGCCACAAATTTCATATCATCTTTAGTAACAACATTTAACCCTCATGCCTATAAAAGGTAAATTAGGGTGGGAATTTGGAATTGTCAAAATGGGGAGGAGGGAAATCCTCAAATAATGTTGTAGAATGATCCATATTTCCTACCATAAGTTCCTTTACCTCCAACCATGAATACTTCTTGGCCAAATTCTCATCTAGGGTATTCTTTTCATGGTCATGAGGCCTAATCTTCTTATTTCCCTTAGCAACTACTAGAACAAAGTGAGGGTCATATTTACAAGGCGTGTCCCAAAGGAACTTCGTGGCTTCAATTATTTATCTTTCTTCCCTGCCACCCATGGGCATATCCTACCTTGAAAATTGGATAAGTAACACAACCCTTCTTTTTAGACTTGAGGAAAAAAGTCTTCTTAACATGAGACAACTACATGACATATTCTACTAGAAATATTATGGGGATGAGGAACATTGGAAGTGTTTAAGGAGATAAGTATAACCCACATATTGTTATTGCAGTAAAATATTCTCCCAACAACCATTCCCCTCTCTTCACTTCAGTCCCTAATTGTAGGTAGGACCTAATTTTAGCAATCATTCTCTCTAGTTTCTTTCCTATTATGACTAAGAAGGATATATACATAATCTTTTTGATATAATTAACCAAGAATAACCATAATCACCCTTCCTAACCCATGGTATCTAGTTAATGAATATTAGTGGATCACCTTCCTTAAATTTATCAAGACCCAAGTAGGATAGATATGCACTTTGACATAAAATGAAAATATACACTAGGTAGAAGGGGCACTGGAAAATATTGTAAGTCCTAAAATTAATTAACTAATCTCTCATTCCCTTGGTCGGGATTTTAACATATCTTCTCTATGGAATATGATTGTGGAGATCATGGAAAATATCTAGGATGGACAACATGGACTCATCAACCATCGAATCATACTCTCTCCCCGACATTAAGTAAATGGGGCCACATACTCTTTGACCCATCTAGGAAATTTGTTATCTTTCATGGGGGAGTTTGGATCAGATATGGGATCTAACTTGGAAACAAATTGAATATTCAATCTCCTCCCCGATCATCAAAAATTATGAGGTACCTAATCCTTTAAACCTTGGAATACAATAATGTCTTGCCGAGTGGAGTGTTTAGAATGGAAAATATGGTTTTGGAAGTGATGAAAAAAATTGTTTGTGTGTGGTTGACAAATGTGACCAATGAGGGTACAAGGTCAAAAAAATATTACATACATTACCAAATTGTAGAAATGGATATGATTGAGGAACCATAGTATGGAGTTCCTTCCTATTTTTGTAGGAATTGACCAAAGGTTGCTCCTATTAGTTGGAAGGGGGAAAAGTATTGGAGAGCATGGGTAGCTACCTTGGTGAATTTATCAATGAAAGGAGGGATTTGGGAAGAGGATTTATCACTCATATAAAATCAATGACTAGACAACCTAGTAGAATACTCTTTTGAGGAGCTTTTCTTATCCCTCAACATAATGGCTACTTTCTCTTAGAGAAAAATTAATAAAGTGGAGATATCAAAATGACTTACCCTACAAAATGATAGTATCCAGATGACAGAAAAGGAAACCAATTTTGATGTGCGTGAAATTATCGAATTCCATTGGCAGGCCTAAGATATATTAATCTTTAAGTATTTTTCATAAGAGATCCTTCATTTCCTTCAATATTTCACAAAAATGGCAGAGGTGGGATTTCATTAATTAAATTTTATGGAGAAAATTATTCCAACATGCGGGCATTGAATATGATATTGACTAATTAAATGGAGATTTTGTACAATAGTTTTTGGCAACCAAGTGGGCCTCAACATGTGGTGGGATCTCATTTCCTATGAATATTCAATGACGGGACCTTTGGGATGGATCTTCGTATCATTAGTTCATTCCAATCCTCCAAGGGAAAATATCTTGTAGATACAATATGGACCATAGATCTTTATCGATAGGTGCATCCTCCACATTGATCTTCCTTGGAAGTGATGTAATTTTCTACACTAAAGGGGGAACCCCTACCAATCATTTATAGTATGTTTATATTTTCAAGTGGGGTAAAATATTGACCATTAGTATGTCCCTGGGAATTTTGATCTGTAAATGGGAGGCTTATAGTGTTAGGTTCCTAACCTGCACATAGGTAGATCAATATATTCGGATGTAATAAAGGTCAATATTAATAAGGCCTTTCAATAAAATGGAATAAGGCAGATGTAAGAAGACCTAATAGAAGCTTTCGCTTCTAGAAGGATCTTCCTCTAGATGCTTCTCTTGATAGACATATTTAGTATAAATAAGGGTCGAGGGTATGAAAACCCTAGCTTGGAGATTATTGTAATATAACACTGCTCGACTGGAGGTTTCCCCCTCGAAGAGGCTCGTGAACATTGCCTTCTGAATCAAAGTGTTATTTCTGTTGTTGTTCTTATATCATTTATGTGTTATTATGGAGATTATACTGGTTATATTACTGTTATTCTATCATTTCTAGCATTTTATTTATGTTCTACATACTTTTTATATCTGGTACATTACAAGTGGTATCAGAGCACTTTCCTTGGTAGAAATTGTGGGAAAAAAAATTTCAGGGTAGAGACGTATTATGGCGTCTTTAAGCCACAGAGATCTGTCGTTACGTGCATAAACCCGCGGTTGAGGGATTCATACACGCAGGAAAGACAAGTGGTTCTTAAGTGCACATCTATTGGCCACCCTTGTAACCCCTATTAGTACCCCTTTGAGTGGTAGCGCATCATACAACACCTGTGTATGGATCGGCCTAGATTTCATGAAAGCCCTCTTTAGATAAACCGATCGGCTACCTGACTGCTATAGTGCCACCGAGAACAACACTCGGGAAGATACTCTCTAGTACCTGGGTAGTCGGGTAGTACGGCTAAGGGTACGATCTATCCTCCTTAGTTAGTGCCCTGAGATATTGGGCCGAGTAGTATTGTTGAACCTCGCACGTATATCAGAGAGCTATAGCACAGGGAAAACCCTTGTCTGTAGAACCCTTGAATACCTAACCTTTGGGGGACATAAACATAAACAAATTAAAACAGACAAGATCTATTATCACGCAACTGTGTTCAGGTTGCCAAGTAAATACACATTTCTTTCTGGTTAAGCATTTGGGGATTTCATCGCTGCCGTATTCTTCAAACCAGAGTATAACTTCGAAGGTGTAAAAAACAAATAAATAAAAAAGTATGGAATTTTTTTCACCATTATTTGAGACCTATTACATTGGATGCATCTCTTCGCCCTTATCACATTCATCCATATCATTTTTTGGCAAAATTTTTGACCCCGCCTGCTCCTTTTCAGTTCACCCATCCTCATGGCCCATACCCATAGCCAAGACCTGGAAGCTCACTTCAACACCTTGCAATCTGGTTTCCTCGAGACCCAAAAAGAAGTGAAACAACTCAGTGCTACCACTCGCTTCACTAACATGGATACCTTTGTTGAATCTAAAATACGTTCTCTGTCTTAGTCTTATATAGAGTGTCTTGTCTGCAGTAAAGCCACTTGGCCTTTGTTACTATGTGTTTCTCTATAATCTCTCTTGTTTTTCCATTGCAAATCCTTTCCCAAATCATACCATGCACACTAAAACCAACTATTGTCACAATAGAAACCTAGTGTGTAAAGATCAATTATCGGCAAATATTATGACATTAATGACAATAATTTGGTGCAATGTTGATTATTTGTCCACAATGTAGTCAACCAATCTTAGGTATCTATTGTGGATAATATGTTGTCTATTGTCTTGTAATTCTACTCTTCAATAAATTAACAAGCTCATGTTCACCAAAGAATATGAAATGACCAAGAGAAAAACCCCAATTGACAGGAGTAGAATTCTAGTTGGTCGGAAGTGAAGTTGATCAAACAAAGAAGGGGAAAAATATCTCGATGAAATGAGTCAAACAATAGTGAGAAAAACTACTTGACAGACAAGTCGATTTGATTGGTAGTGGGAATAATTTCTCATATAGGGAGAATTGGGTTAACATTGGTCAAAAGAAACGTCTGATGGGAAAATTTGGGAAACCAACAATGAGGGAAAATGTTCCAGGAACTCTGAAAATTTGCCAACAACATCTAAATTCGCCCAACTTATTCTAAATATGCTTGAAAAATTATAGATATTCCTAGCTCGATAGGAATTCACCCAACAATGTTTAAAAAATCCCAACACAATTTGAAAACTCCCAGGAAAAGTGTATCTCACCCCAACAAAAGTAATTCGACCGCACTGAGTAAATTTAACCAATAATTAAGATAAGCTGACCTGTTGTTAGTCAATTCGACCAGGTAATTAGTTGGTCAAAAAGGTAAGTCAACAAAGTAAGAAATCAATCAACAAATGATTCAACCGAAGGAAGTGATAATTCAACCATAAAACAAAATCGAACCAAGTGAGATGAAGTCGACCATGGAGGTAAAGCACCGACTTAGCAAAAGGGATTTGATTTGTGAACAAAAATTAAGTCTCCCATGTAATATAAAATTGACTAGAATGATTTATTCATCTTGAAGATGAATCCAATTGACCAAGAGAACATGAACTCGACCAGGCACATAAGAAAATGCCCCTAGGGTGATGTAAAATTTCCCAGGCATGAAGATATATGCTCGGTGTTGGTGAAAAAGCATTCTAGGTGTAAGGAATTCACACAACATATTTAAATTCCATTTGGAATTTAATTTGTATGCCCAAACACTAAATAATTTGATCCAGTGGTATTCAATTTGATGGGAGGGAGTTAATTCAATTGACCAGTGAAGGGATCGACCAACAGAAAATTTAATTGACCAAGAAATAGAAACCTATCCTCCCTTGGTTTTATCTGAGCCGTGGTTGGCCAGTGATCATTCTAGAGTTGTTTCCATTCGTTAAATCCCAGTGGGAAAACTAAATTTTGAATGGATCTAACATTTTTCTTGCGATAATTTTTCCATTAAAACAATGGATGCATTTATTAGTAGTCAGTAAGAAAAAATCTCACTTATGAACTGAATACCACAAACACAATAAATCTCATTCCAATTCAAGGCATTACCCTGGAACCCAAACATGAAAACCAGTTTTGAATGGGGCTCAATATTTCATCTCGATAATATCTGGAATAATGCATTCATGGCTTCGTCTGCCTCTCTCTTTCTTCTCCAAGTGATCCATGGAAAATGAGAGTGAGGGAAGAAATAGGGAGAGATTGGTGGAAGGCCAATAGACCTGACCCTTCATCAACCTTCTCCTTTATTTAATTTTTAATTACATTTATTTATGGATTTTCCTCTCATTTTTTCTTTTTTTTTTGTCTTTTCTACGTTTAATATTTACATTTATTTACAAAGTTTATTGAGCTTCATTAATTGTCAATTTAACATTACAAGTACTAAGTCTTACACCCATTCATCGCTCTGGATCCATTTTGATTCACACCTCCCCATTGAGAGGATTTTGTTCCCCAAAATCTTAAGGAAATCAATCTGGATCAGTGTACTTTTGTCTGCTCCTATGGAACATGGCTATAACCATGTCTCCTAGAAACAACTCTTAATCTAGTTCTAGCTCTATATCATGGCTCTAGCCCTTGGCTGTGTCTCTAGCTTTGGTTCTGGTTCGCTTGTTCCTTAATTACAAAATTATGCTCACTAACTATCAACTTTGCAATCTCCAGATCCGAACTCTCGACTCAACACTCATTTCCAAGTCGAATATTGGTCTATGTACCCCAACACACTGCTATCATGCAAAAAATATTCAAGGGAAGTGTGGCTACATTCCTTTGCCAGGATCATTTGCTTCTCATCACAGAAACAACCTTTCTTGGCCATGTCACTTTAATGAACAATATGTATACCCCTACATGATGGTTGTAGGACTGGTCCATCCACTAGCAAGCCATTCTTCAACTAGTGTGCAATGGTATAGATATGAACCCATTCTTGTATGAAGAACATGGAGTTCTCAAGAAATCCTCCAAGGTCATTGATCTATGTGCACCATTCTGTGACACAACTCTAAGATGGGGTTCTTTAGATTCAATACTGGAAACTCAAATCGGATTGTGGCTACTATTAGCATCAACCTATTTTCCCTACCTTTTATTTTCCTTCTCTCCTGTGTTGTTATCTCTCTTTGGAAAATTTTTGTCACTTAGACTAGAAATGCAGGTAGCTCTTCATCTTCCCTAATATTCACCCTCCACACCCTTCTCCTGGATGTGGGATGTCTAGGGTGAAGATTTGAATGAAGTCACCAACAATTCTCTTCCTAGTGACCCCTCAAATTACAGTGGTGGGAAAATTTCTCATTTATGCTCCAAGGACTTCTTGAGATACTCCTCCTCTCAATGGGCCTCTATGTGTGTTGTTGAATTGGAGAATCCTTCTTTCCACTCAACTTCTAAAAACAATTAGGCATGTGGAATATGTCTTTCTTCTTCCACCAGGCTGCCTCACAATGGCCTTTCTTTCCACAAAACGAACATGGATATGTATACCAACAACTATCTATGGTATTGCCTCTCTTCTTACAACAATGACAAACAAGAAATTTCTAGTTCGATGTGGACCTCCTAGTTTTCTTCTTCTTCTTTCTTTCATTGATTAGTGTGTTGTTATTTCTGAGTGTAAGTGTGGGTTGAGTATGCAAAATATCCTCATTGTTTCTCTCCTTCAATCTACCACAATGAATTTGAGGTGGTAGTGGGTTGCTACCATTACTTATTGTTGTTTCTCCTTCCCTTGTTGAGAAATCCAACTCCAACATGTTGGTTTCCTTCAAGAAAATGGTTTTCTTCATGGTGATGGTAGTTTCACTTCTACCATAAAATCCTAGGCCTCCATGCTTGGCCTAGGGTGTAGCTACAACGAGGGTCATGATGCCTTCTCTCCTCTTTCCTAGCCCTCAATATCCATCATAGCCCATTTTCCTTAAAATTTTGGAATCAATTCCTCTAGTATGCTTCTCAAAGTCAACAATCTTCTCTAGAGAAATTGAGGGATTCTTTTAAGGATGGAAATTTATTTTAAAGTGTAGAAACCTTGGCGAATCTTACTAATCCTTCATATTCCAACTATAAAATGTTTGGAAACATTTTTGTAAAAATATTCAAATTTCCAAGGATTTTATATAGTTTGTAGAAATTTTTGGTGATTTTTAAGGAAAAACAATTTTATCCTATAGAATTTGGGCAAATCATTTTTAGAATACCGAATATTTTTTGGGGAAAAACCTTGGAAAATTATCCCAAATTCTCCCAAATTATCCCATGAGCGAAATTTAGCCCCTAAAATCATCCCTAGAGAAATTTTTATGGAAAGTGAGCTTACCATGGTGGTCTCAGTCATAGTGCTAGCATCTACAGTGGAAATGGAAGGTCAATTTTCTTCTCGTTGTTCTTGGACAGTTGCTGGAAGCCTTGTCAAGGCCTTCTCCTTATCTACCAATTATTTTTGTAGTTGTTTCATCATCTATGTGAACCTATCCTATTTCCATATGTCCATCTACATGTCCTTCTCACCAAGGTGTACAAGTTACACTCTATGCTTGTCCCAATATGTTATAACGATAGTGAGCGAGTCTTGGAATTCTTCAAACTTCTTGTTGAACATCTGGACTTTCTATTTCAAGTTCCCACTCTCCTCTCTAAGATAAGAATTGGTGTCCCTTAAGTCTTCCAATTTGTCTCTTCTTGCTCTACCCATGGTGCGGTCTGCAATTTTCTTTTCAAAGTCCTAGCAGTAGTCATGGTCAAGGATGCAACTACTTTGATACCTTATGATCTTTAAATGAAAGGCTTATAGCCCACTTTCTTCACTAACATAGATACCTTTATGCAATTTTAAAAATGTTCTCTGTCTTAGTCTTATATAGAGTTCCATGTATGCAGTAAATACACTAGGCCTCTGTTACTCTGTGTTTTTCTATAATCTATCTTATTTGTCTTCTACAAATCCTTTCCCTACTCGTACCCTGCACACTACAACCAATTGTAGTCATAATAGAAACCCAGTGTGTAAAGGTCAATTCTCTACAAACATTATGATGTTAGTGACCATAATATGGTGCTATGTAGATTATTTGTCCACAAAGTAGCCAACTAATATTAGGTCTATACTTTGGATATTATGTTGTCTCGTCGAAAGGCGTATACCTATTGGAGATGGGCACAATTAATCACCTTTCAATCTAAAATTCTAATCTGATGGCTAACAATTGAAAATGTTGGAATATTCTTAGTCATCCTCCCAAATCAATGAATGTGATTTACTCTTCATAACTTGTATTTTTGAATGCATCAATTAACCTATTTACTTTTTAACATTTACCTAATCATATTAAGAAATTACTATACCACCATATGATTGCCACGTTTAACTGATTAACCTTTGGAATTACCACATTTAAGATTAACTTTTGGATTTCCTCAACTTTATGTGCGGTTTCAATCAATTCACCAGAATGTTGTCCGTCCAGATAACTTTCAGCGTTCAACACCAGCCACTTTGTGGCTGTGCTAGTTATTATCTTCAATCAATCAGAACGCTCATGTTCACCAAAGAAGATGAAACGACCAAGAGAAAAAACCCAATCAACCAGAGAAGAATTCTAGTCTTCTCAAAGTGAAGTCGACCAAAGAAAGAAGGGGAAACAATAGCCCGATAAAA
Source organism: Picea engelmannii (assembly GCA_009831015.1). Taxonomy (NCBI): domain Eukaryota; kingdom Viridiplantae; phylum Streptophyta; class Pinopsida; order Pinales; family Pinaceae; genus Picea; species Picea engelmannii. Next base: position 310,482 of record ML803886.1, on the reverse strand, counting down.
TGCATCAACCAACACTGAGAAAAACTACTTGATGGACGAGTCGAGTCGACTGTAGTGGGAATAATTGCTTAGAGGGTGAATTGGGTTACCATCGGTGAAGAGAAATGTCTTAGGGGCGAATTTTGGTAGCCAAGAATGAGGGAAAATGTTCTAGTAACTTTGAAAAATGCTCAACATCATCTAAATTCGCCCAACATATTTTAGATATGCTTCGAAACTTCCAGATACGCCCAGGTTGATAGGAATTTACCGAGTAATTTTAAAAAATGCCCAACACAATATAAAAAGGCCCAATAAAACTGTAGCTCGCCCCAACAAAAGGAAGTTGATTTAAGTAAATTTTACCGACAATTAAGATAATCTAACCCGTCAGATGCCGATTCGACTCGGTAATAAGTCAATCAAGAAGATAACATTACCAAGTAAGAAATCGATCCACAAATGAGTCGGTCGAAAGAAGAGATAAGTCGACCATAAAATAAAATAAAATCGACCCAAGTGAGATGAAGTCGACCGTGGAGGTAAAATATCGACTTAGGAAAAAGAATTCAGCTTATGAAAAACAATTAAGTCGACATTGTAAGATAAAATAGACTAGCATGATCTAGTCAAGTTGAAGAGGAATCAAATCGACCAAGAGAACATGCAATTGACAAGGCACATAAGAAAAATTCCTCGGGGTGATGTAAACTCGCCCAGGAATGAATACAGATACCCCGTGTCGGTGAAAAAATGTCCTAGGTGAAATGAATTCACCAACAGATTTAAATTCAATTTGGCATTTAATTTGTACGCCCCAACACTAAATAATTTGACCCAATGGTATTCGAGACAACCGGAGTTAAGTTGATTGGCCAGTGAAGGGATTGAAGAACTAATAATTTAATTGAACAAGAATAGGAAATTATCCTCCCTTGGTTTTTTCTAAGCTACGGATGGTCATTGTGCATTCAAGTTCTATTTCCAATCATAAAATCCCACTGGGAGAGCTAAATTCTAAATGGAGCTAAAAATGTTTTTGAGATAGTGTTTTCATTGAAATAATAGATGCATTTACTAGTATTCAGTAAGAAACAATATCACATGCAAACTCAACACCAAAAATATCCCAATTCAAGACATAAAAGACAATATTTAACCCAAATGGGAAAACCAATTTTGAATGAGGCTCAATACTTCATCTCGAAAATATTTGGTACAATGCATCCATGGCTTCCTCTGCCTCTCTCTTTCTTGTCCAGGCGACCCATTTCAAATGAGAGTGAGGGAAGAAATAGGGAGGGCATGGGGGTAGGGGGAAGGCCAATAAACATGACCCTTCATTATCCTTCTCCTCTATTTAATTTTTAATTACATTTAATTATGCATTTTCCTCTCATGTTCTCTTTTTTTTGGTCCTATTTGACTTTCAAATTTACATTTCTTTACAAAGTTTATCCACCTTCATTAATTGTCAATTTAACATTACAAGTATTTATTCTTACACACATTCTCGATTTGGATCCATTTTGGATCACCTTTCCCCTTTTAATCTCCTTAAATCCACATGGGTCCATCTAAGCGATATACATTCTCAACTTTTCAAGCCTCTAATTATCTTAATTCCTTATGATCGACTATGAACCTTTGATTTGAAATAGTGAGGATGATATGGGTTGTTTGTGGTGCCTAAGGCCTTTCTCTTCTATCAACTACCTCATTTCTATAAATGTTTCCTCGTAGTAGATTTGTTCTAGTGAGGAAAATCCTATTCATTCACAACACTTTACAATCGCATGCTACTTTTTTTCCTTGACCCCTCACAAGATATTGTGGACTATTGGTCACCCTTTGCAAGAGTATCCCTGAATGTTCATGTTTCTCCTTACATTTTATCTCCCCTTTTCACTTGATCTCTTGTGGATGTATCATTGTCATCAATGTTTTCTCACAATATCTATCTTTGAAATTTGTGACACCTTTTTCACTTCAGGATTCTATTACCTTGGCCCCACACAAATAAACCGCAACCATAGATCCATTTCTATAAACACAATATCCACCATTCAGGACATGAAAATAATTTTGAGCTCTTGATGAACCCAATTGTTGCAAGTTGGCAAGAGTTGTTGATATTCCTTCATGGTGAGGGTCTGGGCCATTCACGACACTTTGGAATTTTTCGCCCCCCACTATTCTCCACTTACCATGAGAAATTGAAGGGAATTGATCTCTTCTCACTAGGACAATCTCTACTATTCAAAAAATCTCAACACATTATTCTTTGTCAGTAATCATGATCCCATGAATCATTTTATGTTGTTGATTCAGTTTTGGAAATAGATTTTCTTTCAACTCAAAAATTCCCACCCTTCACCAATAGATCTTAAAAGTTGGTTTTCCTTGGATAATTCGTGCAGATCTCACTACTACCTCATAAAAACATTGAACAAGAGAAAATATCTAATTTCATGCTAATTGAATGAAAAATTAAGGTTGATAGGCCTCAACATAGTTTCTATAAGGTCCTTTTTGCAATGAAAGAGGAGCTTCAGGGGTGGAGGAAGTGTGAAAATCCTATCATACAATGTAAAATGAGGGTCGATCTAAGGAAATAACATAAACACCCAAGGGTCAAAATTTTTGAGGTTGGATGTCCCAAGGTGACAACCAATTATTCTTCTTGTGTTACTCTCCCTCCCAAATGTCAAGATAATGCTTGATTTATAAACTTAACAAAGAGATTTATGTTCTCATTATTTAATTAACATAACAAAAATAAAGTTAAATATTTCATTGTTTTTTATTCAACCATACCACATTTTGGTTTTGGGAGCCTAAAAAACACATATATACGAAGCCACGAGATTAATTATCGATCCCAATTACAAGTATTGAATAGCCACGATCTCCATATAAATTTAGTAATGTGGAGACATACATATGCTCCTACATCAAACTCACATAGATATAAAATTATGAACCTCATGGTTCATAGTCTTTGACTTTGTTTTTTTAATATTTTTGCACCAATCAAATACCACTACATCTTCCTATATGTTTCCCTGCACCAAAATACCTTGGGGAAATTGTTTCAATGTTACAACAAATCCTCCTCCTTTTGCTTCAGCTAAAACTTTGGAAAGATAATAATGAAAACCCAATTTTCATTGTTGTCACTCATCAAATTTGTAGTAGATGGAATGCGAATGCATTTAATAGAATTAGCATGGAGCTTTTCTATGGTGAGAATAGAAGAACGAGCGTAGATATGAACATACTTCCAAGGAATTCATTCAACCTACTTTTGAGACTGTCTAATTCTATCCAACTAAATGTCCAGTGTAAAGTTGATGCCTATGCCACTCTCAATGCATCGAGAATTGGTAGAGCTGCCAAGGGAAAACTCACTAAGAATTTTGCATAGTTGTATGAAACAAAACATGGGCAACTTAAAGTCAAGGAAAACCATAATACCATTGTCATATCTCCATGGATTTAGATGAAACCATGACGAATGGATTGAAAAAGGGCCTAAGGTTTTCCATCACATCAGAGTCTGAATACAAGAAATCATATGTATCATTGAACATGGAATTAAATTAATGCTAGATAGTATTAAGGAAGAAATAATGCAAGACGTGGATATTATACTAATAAAAGAAAACCTCCTAAAAGTATTATTAAAAAAGATGATTTTGAGGCCCTAAAGAAGCTTTGGACAAATGGCAATATTGACATTTTGAAAGACGACAAGGGAGGGGATAGAACGATCTTGAATAAACCAAATTACCAGAATAAGATGATTGAACAACTCTCTAAAAGAGAGGAATATAATAATCTATATATAAATACCTTAAATAAGGTAACCAATGAGGTCAATAAGGCCATTAAGGAATCCCTGTAGATGCTCATACCAAAAAGAAACTAACCCCGAGTTGCCCCATCATCCCCGGGATTTATGGGTTACCAAAAATCTATAAAAATGACATCCCTCTAAGATCAATTGTGAACATGATTGGTTCACCGATGTATGAATTGGCCAAGTTCTTAGCTAGAGACTTGAAGCCTCTTGTAGGTAAAATAAAATCCTTCATAAAGGATTCAAGTGGATTTTTGATATGGCGATGAAAACTACTCTTAAGCCACATGACATTAGATCATTAGTTTCTATGTGGTCACTTTGTTTACAAGGATCCCCCTTGATGAAGCTATGGAGGCCATAAATAAGGTTAATAATCCTTTCACTACTAAGTTGATATATTTCTTCATCTAATTAGCATTATTTAGTTTCCTTGGTGTGTTTTATGAGCTGAATAGTGGAGTGGCCATGGGTTTACCACTATCCCCAATAGTGTCAAACGTCTTTATGGAATAATTTGAAACTAAATCCATAGAGTTGTGTCCTCTCAAACCCAAAGATTGGAAAAGGTACATTGACAATATCAATGTGATCTAGCCCCATGGGAGGGAAGAATTCGATATATTTTTCCATCACTTAAACAACCAATCGAAACATATTCAATTCACCATGGAGATCAAGGAAAATGGGTGTATCCAGTTTCTGAATGTGAGGGTAACCAAAAACAATATTTAACACTACCCCACCAAGTGTTTAGGAAAGAAACCCCATGGCTGGTTACAATGAACAATAACTTGATGTGGATTCACATCATCACCTAGATCAAAAGATGGGTGTCATAAGCACTATGTGCACTAGACTGCTTAGAATATTTGAAAATGATCACCTTGATCAAGAAAGAGATAGCCTTCTTCACATCTTCAAGAATTATGGGTATAAGGAAGTGCAAGTTAGGGAGATGATTTAGAATGTCAAAACTAGACCTTGAAATAGGGAAGAAGACCAACATTCATATAATAATTGACTCATTTTAATATTAATAATAACAACACAAGTAATAATAATGCAAATCACTAACAACAACACCAACATTCATATAACTATAACTATTAAATGATTAATAATTATTAATAAATTTTCAATTGGGCTTAGATCGGATGGTTGGGATGAATGGTTTTTATTCTCCACAACCACTTTCAATTTCTGCAAGTGACATGTTGATATTTTAATGAGTATATTATTGTAATGGCTTTGAGCATTCTTGTTGACCATCCTTGTGCCTTTATGATTCTAGGGTTTACCTTGGATATCATCCTTAAAATGGGGGGAAGTACTCAAGGGTTTTCCCTAGGCTTTGTAACTTGGAAAAAAAAACATTAAATAAGAAGTTGACTTAATTCTACCAAGTTGATTCCATTACTACATAAACATTATTAATAACACAAGATTGGCAATTATCTTCCTTGACTCTTTATCGCTTGATAATGAACCAAATTGTAGGTTCAAATTGTTGAGTTAATACTCTTTGATATGGGTTCTTGTGAAGATTTTATGGATAATTTCAAAGATCGTGGAAGCCTAAGAGGTATTATTAACATCATAATCAACTAGGAGAATCACAATTAGTGCAGGTATCTCATCTTCAATCTCACATCTTTAACACATTCTCATGTTATTGCAATTGTTTCTTTTATTATATTTCTTCACAAAAATATCTCCTTGGCATCTAAATTCAATGTAAGTGATTCATATGAACCTCCAATTCTATTGCAATAACATCAACATTGTATTTATCAATGGAACCCTTTTACCTTGAGCTTCCAATGCACTCAATATCCTAAGTTTGTTGCATAAGCATGAGGGCTATCCATATTTTCTACATATGAAAATTCATCAAACATACATTTATCTACATGCTCCTCCTACATCTTCATGCACTTTTCCTCAAGCGCATCACTTGTCACTAGGTGATAATTCATTTCACCCATGTCCATTTGTATTGGACAACATGTTTTCCCTTTCATATCAACTTTGTCTTTGGGTAACGTGAGAGAAATTATTTCTCCCAAATTGTTTTCTTAATCATCAACCTACAATCAATTATAGTGTCTTATTTTTCCTTTGTATTCTCCATCATTGGTTTCTTTTGTGTCTTTATTCTTTCTAATGGTTGCAACATTGGCACTTTTCATCTTCTACCCCACTTTTTTTCTCCAACTCATGACATCCATTGCTTCAATATAATTGTATTGACTAAATATACTATTTCAACCATCACTTCCATATTGAACAATATTACAGGGTTCTTCATAAACTGTGTATACCTCTTGTAGCCATCCTCTCCTTGGCTTCTCAACAACATACTGACTATGAATCATTCTCCCTAAATTATTCTACATGCAATTATTGTTCTCAATATCCCTTTATCTATACAATTTAATACCCATGGGTATTCACAATACATGTTAGTGCATCCCAATGCTCCTCAAAGCATACAAATAGTGTTTCCTCTAAGCTAAGTCTTAACATCAACAAGCAAACTCCTTATTCATGTTTGTCTTCACCACAACAATTTACAATTGGCATGTTTCTCCTCCTCTTTCAATTATTCAAAATCCCTTGACCCAAAAGATCCAAAAAGAATACGCAAGCTCTAACACCAATCTAATGTAATTATTAAATGGGGTTAACCCTAAATCAATGTAATCTTGAGAGGAGTTTCCAAAGGGTGTATATAACAACCCCTATTGTCAATGTTCTCAACAAGTAGCTTGCATACATTTAACCAAATAGATTATTATCTCATTATGGAGGCATTTATCCATTACAAAACACCCACTTACAACCCAATGACAAAATGTTCCTTAGATCATCTCAAATACCTACATCAATGAAAATACATTTACATCCCTGCGATCCCTCATACCATCTCAAATACTCGCAAGCATAGAAATACACTGACTTGCTTGTCATCTCAAATACTCACAAGGATATAAATGCATTGATGTGATTATAATCCCTCAAACACAACACCCACTCACAATATATTTATGGAATGATCCTTAGATCATCTCAAATACTTGTAGGCATACAAATGCATCAATGTTGATATAATCCCTTAGATAATTTCTAATACTCACAACATAAAAATGCATCGATGTGCTAGTCATACCAAAGACCAACAATCATACAAATGCATTGTCATGCCTATAATCCCCCTCACATCATATCAAATAGTGGTAGGCATAAAAATGCATGAACGCACATGCAATCCCTTGGATCATCCAAAATATTTGCATGCATACAAATGTCATGCTTATCATTAGGCTAAAATTATTTAATTGGCATAACAGAAAGCAAAGTATTATGAATGTTACTATGTTAGTTATAGCGGGATACTACCTATGTGGACACCCTCATTGACATAAGGATTATGGTATATTGGGGCTTATATGTTGTGGATGACCAACCCTCACAACCAATTTGGTATAGGAGAGAAGGAGACTATATAATCGTAAAACATATTCCAAGACGCCACACTATAGGTGTATTTGAATTTTAATCTTCAAAGCTAGCACCAAGACATAGCACATATTTATATATTCTACTAACATGACAAACGATAGATCTAAATGCATCAATGTGCCTATAATCCCTTAGGCACAACACCCACTAACAATCCATATACCCACATGGATACAAATGGTGTATAGATGTATTGATTTCCCTATAATCCATTAAATAATCTCAAATACCCACATCGACACCCTATAATCCCTCATATCATCTCAGCGCATAGAGGAGAGAGAGGAAGGCCTGTCGACGTATCTCAAATACCCATAGGCATAAAAATGAAATGATGTGCTTGTAATCCTTGATCATCTCAAATCCCTACACCATTTTGTTATCCATGTAGGAATCAAAATCCACTAATGTGTTTATAATCCCTCAAATCATGTCAAATACCCATAGGCATACAAATGCATTTTTGTCTCTTTCGTCCCTCAAATAATCTTAGATGTTGAATTGCTTTCCTCAAATCATCTTAGATAATTGAATTGTTGTCCTTGTGATTCCTTTAATCACCTCAACCCCCAAAGGAGGGAGGCGAAGGCCCATATCAAATACTCACAAATCATCTATTCAAAGATAAAGGAGGAAAATGTTACCCTACAACCAATCAACCATTATGTTAGTTGAGAAGGGAGGGAGGACCTCTTTGGACACCCTCATTAGCATATCTTTGTTTATTGATACTTATACACTACCATCAATCCTCACAACCAGTATGAGATAAGAAATTTAATAATTGTAAAAGCTATTCCAAAGCATTACAAAAACTTAAATAAGTTTATGGACAATTATTATCCCACATAAAAAAAAAATCAAGCATCCTTAATTATCCCTATATGTAAGAACATAAACAGAAAATGAAAAAACCGAGAAATCAAGCACCCTTAGTGGTAATTTATATTTAGGATCTTCCCAAGTCACACCAAGACCACAAATGATAGATAGTTGAGGGTGATGTTGGAGCATTACAATCATGGTAAACAATACCTAACGAGGGTGACTCAACCCAGCTATCATCCTGTTGTCAGTGATATTCAAAGTCGTTAGAACTTTCAAATTTAGAGAAACGGTAAGAGATGTGGAGAAATGGATAAAGTGGAAGGTGGGACCCATGAGATATCTTGTAAAAGAGGATCAATATTTTGTTGGAGATTGGCAAGATTTATCTGTTATCTTTTTTGGAAGGGAATCAAGTTTTTTTGGATCTGCTCCTTTAACGGTCGAGAAGGGGCATAATTTATGTCTGAATTTTCATTGCACTTATTTGTTAACATCCTCCTCCCCTGTCATTTGCAGAGTCTCTCTTCATTTATATTTGTGTCTGTGTGAGGTTGTGTAACTGTGTGTATCCGTTTCTCTATATTTTATCTGTGTATCTGTTTGTCTCTATAAATGATTATAGAGACAGACGTTGTCTCTATTTTAATGACCAATGTTGCATTCATGACACCCATGGAAATGACAAGTCATTTGCAGAGTCATGGCCATGTGGATTACCTGGATTATTGATCCATGGTCACGTGGATAAAGATGCGTTGGAGTACCATGAACATACAAGCTCCAGGTTCGGTCACATGCATATGACCAGGCCTAAATTTGAAACAACAAACACCCAGCCCATGGTAGGTATGTCTCTGTATGCACCACCTGGATCATTGCACTAATTATTGGAGATATAAATTTGCATTCGTAAAGAAACCTTTGTTATGCATAGAAGAAAACTCCATTAGGTTTGTTTCTAGAGTTTTCTCATATAGGGAAGGTTCGTTTCCATTACCTTGAGAGGAGGGTGTATATGCATCAGAGAGAGAAGCAACAAAATTCAAAATATTTGTAAAATATATGAATATGCTTGTTGTGCGTTCAAAATGTATTTGTAAATTATTGTAATGCATTCTTCCTCTCTTCTGTCATATGTACATTTGAGATGTTTGTTGTGCATTTTTTATCTATTTTATATAGAAGAAGAATATTTGAACCTTGGAGTTAAGGATTAACAAATTTGGAGATCTAGAATATAGTAGATCTGAAGTTTTGGGAAGATCTTCATGAGTAATTTTGAGCCATGGATCATCGAACATAGGGTCAATATATCCATTTGATATAAGATCTACCTAATTGTATAGTTTGGGTGAATTTTATCTTCAATTAAAGCGAATCTATTAGGGTTTAATATGCAACAAATATAGGTATTCATTGACTTGTTGAGGCTATTCACTTGACAGTGGATTCATTCATTTGTGTTAAAACACTAACTCACTTAAAATATTATATGGATGCACTTTAGTCGAACTTCTAAATCCCTTCATTGGTGTTAATCCCTTCTTTGGTGTTATGGTAGCACCCAATGACCTTCATATACATTTGTTATTTGGATGCCATTGGCATAGTGTTGATCAACCTACCTAAATATGTAGGAAATGGCCATATCTAAGATTACAACTTGTCAAATTTTCCACATTCCTTCTTTACTATGATAGCCTACCTAGAACCAGCAACAATGCCCCAAAGTACCCTCCAGTTAAGATGAAAAGTTTGGCAATGACTTTTGAATAAAGTTTAGAGAAGATGCTTGTCTGTGAGTTGCAATGGATGCTTGTGGATGCCTTGTGTTACCCGTTGCTAACGTGGTCCATTTCCATATTCACCCTGATACAATTTTTAAAAATTACAAGTATGATCACTACATTCTACTCTTATTATCTTGAAAGAGAAGCTTCAATAAACCAACATTTTATTATTGATTAAAACGATAAATTAAGTGTTAAATGTGACTTGTACTGGTTTATTAAATAGCTTTATATAGTGGAATATATGTATGATGCACTCACATAGGCTTTAAAATTGTACATATAATATTAGAGGCCCAGTTCCAAAATTGTAAACCACTGTACTGTTATTTAAGTGTGAAAGAAAAATTGTATTCCTTTTCAAATCGGAAGAATAAAGAACAAAACATTGAAGAACTTTATGGTGCATGTCGCTACCATAGTTTGGAGGTTGAGAATCCCTTCGATCATACAAAACCAAGATACAACTGAATATAACCAAGATACCAAGATGCAGCTGAAAATGGAGATAGCTGAATATAACCATGATACCAATTGTTTCCAATAGAATCCAAGCCAAATACGTCAGGTCGATGAAATTATGGATGACAAGTGATGATCTACCAACTTTCCCCGGATCGATGTAAAGAAATTATGTATATTTATGTTTAAAGTATAATTAATGGAAATTGTTTTAGTTTTTTTTGTCGGAATTCAATAACATAAATCTGGATTAAATCGTAATTTTTTTATTGTTTAAATTTCTTTTTTGAATGCATAAATAAATTCAATTAGTTAGTTGAAAAATCCCTAGAACACTTCAACTACAATACAATAAAATAAATTAAAAGAAATGGATTTAACTACATATAATAATTATATGAAAATGCTTAAGAATTTGGAAATTGTATTGAGCATAAGTTAGCATTATATGGGCTCCGAAAAGGAAACCCTGGGGGAAGCCATGGCGCAAATGCCGAATCCCGCTCAGCAACAACAGCAACAGGCGGCGGCGGTTGTACCGAACACTTCTCTGTATGTGGGAGATCTAGATCCTACCATCACCGAAGGGCAGCTCAACGACATCTTCAGTCGGATTTCCCCCGTTATTTCAGTTCACGTCTGCAGAGATCATATGAGCAAGAACTCCCTCGGTTATGCCTATGTCAACTACAACCACGCTCACGAGGGAATGGCGTTGGCATTTGATGAGTTCGGGAAGCCATTTATCAGAGTAAGGGAGCAGGAGAAGAAAACCCGAATAAGAGGCACAGATGCTCAGAAGGCCAACTTTTCGGCCGCCAGGGCCGTTGCGCGAATCCTCTGCACCTCCCTCGGCCCCAAGGGAATGGACCAGATGCTCCAGAGCCCCGATGGTGATGTCACCATCAGGTTACAAGGTTGGTTGAGAAAGCTTCTAGTCGCCCCAGATCCCACGAAATCGTTGAGCGACTGTGTGAGGGTTATGCAAATGGAACAGAACCCTAACGGGGAGAAGGAAGCGACGGTCCTTTACAGGGCCGAGGTGGACCAGCAAGTACTAAACCCTAGCCACCGCCGCCGATTCCTTAACCTAGAGATTGGAATCCATTCAAATAGCAGAGGCCTCAGGCATCTTCGGCTCTTGGGGGACTCTCTGCCTTCGCTCTGGTGCATAAATCCAGCTAAGAGCAATGCAAGAGTGAGGTTTCATTCTGAACATAGCGGCAAGACTAGCTCCGAGATCATGGCAAGCTTCCCCCTTTTTATAAATACCATTGCCGGATCTTCTCTCTGCTTGCAGGTTCAAGACTCAGACTCTGTCTTTGAGCTCAAAACCCAAATCCACCAAGCCACAGGGACTCCACCTGGATTCCAATGACTAATCTTCGAAGGTCGGCAGCTTGGAGATGGCTCTCTGCTACGGGATTATGGAAATCTAAAAAACGCAACCATTTCTCTCACTTCTCGGTTCCGTGGAGGAGCGCCTTCAGTGACTCATCCAAGCTCTTACAGGCATGTCGTGAAATCAGGGACTTCCGCTCCTTCAAAGCTCAAGGCTGAAGCTTCAAAAGTAAAGGAGCCCTTTGGAGGTGCCTTCATTGTGGATCAGTGCGCAGAACCTCCAACAGCAGAAGTCGAAGACCCCCAAGTCTATGGCTATGCCTTTCTCTACTAGGCCAAAGCCCTCATTTTCCGCTTCAACGGACTTTGGCCCTCAGCCCCTGCGCTAAAGGAATGGGTTAACAAGACCTGTTCGGAGGGTCATGATCTATTCTTCTGTTCCAAGGGGTTCTTCATTGTCAACTTCTCCACAGAAGATGAATGTCAACGCGTGCTAGAGCAAGGTCCTTCGTTCTGGGGCAGATCTGGTCTCTCCATGCAGCGATGGTTCCCGGATTTCAATCCACTGACCATGACAACCATGACTACACTGGTCTGGGTAAGACTACCCAATCTATCCCTGCATTTCTATTCTGCATCTTTTTTACCCACCCTAGGCAATGCATTGCGTAGATTTATCAAGATAGATATAGACAGAATAATGAAAGGATTCATCACTTTCGCCTGCATTTGCGTTGAAATTGACCTTAGTCAAGGGCTTCCGGATAGGATTCTTATAGATTGGGGTTATGGAGATCCTTTCATACAGATGGTCGATTATGAGAACACCGCCTTCAGATGTCGCTCCTGTCAGCAAACAGGGCACCTCCAAGCAACTGGTCCTCTTTCCCCCACCCCTCTCTCAACTTCTGGAGCACGAAAAAGAGCCAGTGGTTGGCAAGGACCAAAATCTCACAAAAGCCGCCCGAACCCTTCCTTCGACAACAAGCAACATCACAAAGATGCTCCAAATCCTTCGCCTTCCTCAATGCCTTCGCAGGCCCCAACTTTCGCTTAGCAGCCATCTGTCGACCAAAAACACCAGCCTGCAGCCTCGACACAAAATCCTGCAGATTCAGAAGTCATGACTCCAACTCCCGCAATTAAATCCTTGCACCCAACTCACGAAAAGGGGGAAACAATTGACACAATCATGATCACAACATCACTCCCAGGGACTCAGAAGCGACCTCATGAATCAGAAAACTCAGACAGCGACAAAGAAGCACCACTGAATTCAGCAGCTCAAGATTTTGGCACTTCCTCAGACCATTTGGCTTTGGTGGTAAAGGTTGCTGAGCCTACCAGCTCCTCTGGTTGGATTGATGTTCGTAAAAAAAAAGGTAGAAAGGATCCTCATTGGCCAACACAATGATCCGGTCCTTCTCCTTATATTGTAATGTTTCATCTTGCTTTTCCCTCGTGCTCTATGGGCTCTCTTTTAGCATAGGCTAGTTTCAAATGATCCCCTGTTCTCTTTCTGAGGGGTCTTTTCCCATCCGCAAATCAATGTATTACTTTGTACTTTTTTCATGGATTGAATAGAAGGATTCTCCCCTTTCTTACTTAAAAAAAAAATTATATGAAAATGCTTACTGTGCATTCTTCCTCTCTTTTGTATAGAAGATGTACATTTAAAACTACAGTAGAATAAATTTATGCAAAAACTGGTTGTGCAGGGGTTTTTGGTCTAACTTTATTATTAATAGAGTACAGTTCAGTCTTCCTTCCTCAATGAATCTCAATCACCCATGGTTTTTCTTTCCTTTCTTCAATGAGTTTCAATCATCGATGCCCATCAATACAGAGAAATATCCACCCCATACCAGAAATCCTTAAAGATGACTTTATCCCAATCCACTCAACAATGCCAAAAATTACATCTGATATTTATGTCCCCAGTCCTTATCTATCTGAGAAGGAATAGTAATAGATAAAATGAAATGGGTATTACAATAACTTGCAAATACATAGTATAATAGGAAGTTGCACCAGAAATATGGGCAAATGCACAAAATAGTAGGCACACCCTGCGCCTCAATTTGTTTTGTTATAAACAGTAGGATTTTCTCATTTGTTTTGTTAATTAAGACAAAAAAAATGAGAAATCAATCATAGGATCCTCCACAAGCTGCATAGATCAATCATAAGATCCAAACCATGCGATCACGATCCATAGAAACCATGAAATCTCCTGCATAGAAACCATAGTATAAATTTGTATATTTTGATACTTATTTATTAATGATAATATAGTTTAGTTTTGAAATGTTTTTTATGAGGATATTCTATTCTCTCACCTATGTTATAATTTTTTTAGTTGATTGATGCATGATTTGGGAAACATTAATTAATAATGATGTGAAATTTTCAAAAATGTTAATAATTTTTTTTTTACCATCTTCTTTATATTCTTTCAATATTTAGAATAATATTTAAATAAAAAGGTATTTCTTATACTATTTTTTTCTTTTTAGCATCGAGCATCCTTTAAACAATGTTAGTCTATTATTTTTGATATGGAAGTAGTTACTCTCTCTCACTATATCATATAATAAATATGTATGTTTATACAAGATTTTAGATCAGATGAGAGGGATGGAATTAGAGAGAAAGAGTGGAGAGAGAGGAAGGAAGCTAGAGATATAATGGAGAGA
>ML803886.1:272505-285890 GCA_009831015.1 Picea engelmannii | reverse complement strand
GGGTTTTCTTCCCCTAGAGGGTTTCCCAGGATAAATGTTGTGTCTCTTGTGATTGTGTATTTCTCAGTGATCTTGTCTTTATGTTGTTGTTATCTATTGAAATGCAAAGAACTATAATAATGGCATAAACATTAACATGGTATTAGAGCCAAGCTAAAGAGAGCATCTTTCACAAGAGAAAAACGTCACTCTTACCATACATGCAAATTAGGGAATTTTGATGGTGAAGCTTTTCAGCCCCAAAACCATCTAGAAAATTGCTCCCTCCATCAAGGATTACTTTGGCATCATCAGCACACCTTTTCAGTGGGTGGATCTCCTGGAAAGTAAAACCCTAGTTTCACAAAAGTACCAGAAGTACCAGAAAACCTGTGAACTAGAAGTACAAGAAGTACCAGAGTACCAGAGGTACCAGAAAACCAAAAGCACCAGTCTAGAAAGCCACAGATCAAGTTTGAAAGGGTAAAAGTTGGATTTTCTCATATCCAAGCACACCAGGCTACTTGCCTTAGCCAATCACATCTCCTAGTAAGTTCAAAATTTGATTTTGAGCACTTTCATTTTTTGGTCATTTTCCTAGCTCCAGGTAAAAGATGTCTGTAAGAACGAAGCTTGCTAACAAACTGGAAGGTGTGGAAAACTTTTGTTCCTGGAACTATAGGATCAGCTTGATCCTTGTAGAGAATGACCTAGAAAGATTCATCAAAGAAGAAGTGTTGGAACCTGAAGATGCCACAGAAAAAGCAAAGCATCAAAAGGACACAATCAGGGCCCAAAGAATCATTGAAAATTCAATCAAAGACCACCTAATTCCTTATGTGTCATCAAATAACACTCCAAAATAAATGTTTGATGCCCTAAGAAGACTGTATTAAGGAAAGAACATAAACCAGAAGATGAATCTAAGAACTCAACTAAAGAATACGAGGATGCAGAAAGGAGAAATGATCCAAGAATATTTCTCTATAATTTCAGAATTCAAACAATAGTTAGAAGCGATTGGAGACACCATAGATGAAGACAAGCTCATAATGATGGCCCTAAATAGTCTCACAATACCTTGGGATGCATTCATCCAAAAGATATGTGCTAGAATGGAGAAACTAAAGTTTGATAGTCTATGGGAAGAATGCATCCAAGAAGAAACAAGAGTAGCTAATCGTGAAGCGCTACTAGCAAGAGATGATGATCAAGCGTTAGCTAATCACACCAAAAGAGGAAGGAAGAAACCCTACTCCCATAACGAAACTCATAAAGAGCCTCAACCGCCAAACAGATTCAATAATAAAGAATCTCATCCAAGGAGATTTCAGAAGAGAGGAAAATGAAGGGAAACAGACTACTCATCTGTACAATGCTATAATTGTGACAAGATGGGACACATTGCAAAATTTTGTCTAGCTAGACGAGAAGAATAAAAGAGGAAACATAAGAGACACCATGTCCATGCAGTCGAAGATGAAGAGCCACCTGCAAAGATGATAAGATAGCAGATCAAAGACCATGTCTTAATCTTGGCCCTCTCGGGATCTGTAACACCTGGAGAGGACACTTGGCTCATTGGCAGTGGTGCATCCAAGCACATGACAAGACAAAGAAAAATTCTCTCTTATATCTTAGAAAATAATTTTTCTCAGAAAGTGACACTTAGAGATGATTACCAATATGCCATCAAGGGAGTGGGCAAATCAAACCACAAATTGAATTCAGGGAATTCATTGAAGATGAAGGACGTACTATATGTACCAGGTTTGACCAAGAACCTACTCTCCATTTTAGCTTTATAAAAGAAAGGCTTCAGAGTTCCCTTTATATATGGATAAGTTCTCATGTGGGCTAAAGGGGAAACCTTAAATGAAGCAATCATCATTGGAAGTGAATAAAATGGCTTGTATAAACTAAAGGGTCACTCAGAGGCTGCCATGACCCACGCCATTGAAAACTCATGTGAACTTTGGCATAGAATATTAGCTCACATCAACTACAAGGTGCTACCATACATATGCAAAGCAGTCACAGGTTTACCAGAACTCAAAGGTGACCATGAAGGTATATGCAATGGATTTGCACAAGGGAAGAACATCAAGAACCTATTTCCTAAGAGAGACAACAAAGCAGAAGGAGTCCTAGACCTCTTTCATTCAGATGTATGTGGCCCAATGCCATCGTCCTCCATTAGTGGAGATGTTGGGATCAAGAAGGAACTCACTACTCCCTAAAATCCCCAACAAAATGGTGTAGCTGAATGAAAGAACAGAACTATAATGGAAGCTGTGAAGACTATGATCCATGATCAAGATATTCCTATGTGCTTATGGTCAGAAGAAACAATGACGATTGTTTATGTGCAAAACCGATTATCCCATAGTGCACTTGGGTTCAAGACCCCAGAAGAAATGTTCACCGGAAAGAAGCCAGAGGTAAGCCATCTCAAAATATTTGGATGCCCAGTATTTATTCATATATCGAAAGAGAAGAGAAACAAGCTGGAACCTTCAGGAAAGAAGGGAATATTTGTGGGATACTGTGAGGTATCCAAGGCCTTTAGAATTTATATACCAGGTCACCGCCACATTGAGATCAGTAGGGATGTGACCTTTGATGAAGATGCAGTGCTCAAGAAATAAAGAAGATATCAACTTGAAGAAGTATATGAAGAGGAACCCATAATCCTCAGAACTGCAGAGAGGGAGGTTCCCAGAGCCGCAGAACCAGTGAGGGAAGACGTAATTTCCCCTAATGAGGAAATTCCAGAAGATCATGATATACTAGAATTTCAAGAACCACCTTAGATGAAAATCCTCCATAAAAGAAAGCCATCTTGGGCCAGAGAGCTTATTCAATATGGGGAGAGGTATGGTGTTCCCCAAGGAACCACAAGATAGGTGAAAAGGCCAAATCCATTTTCTAGTTATACGGATTTGATGTGTGACCTCCTGGAGAAGGAGCCTACCAGCTTTGAAGAAGACTTTCAGATGAAAGAATGGGCAGATGCCATGACAGAGGAATACCAATCCATAATCAAGAATGATGTATGGGAAATAGTTCCCAGAACAAAGAGTAAATATGTGGTATCCTCCAAATGGCTCTTCAAAATAAAACATGTTGCTGACGAAAGTATTGAAAAATATAAAGAAAGATTCGTCGCTCGGGGCTTTTCTCAGAAAGATGGCATTGACTATGAAGAGTGTTGATCGCCAATTTAGCACCGGTGGTCAAATCATGTGCCATGAAGAGATGCATCATCAGATGCCATGTTTTCGAAGACTTTTGGTCCTATAGTGCAGTGTTTGGCCCCAACACTTTATTTTGTAATTGGAATTTACGCACCCCTGCATGGGTTAATAATGTAATAGGTCTGCATGAGTCATGTCTAGGTCAGTTACCTTGGGATCGTTTCACTGGGAGAGTTCCTTTCACGGAGGGT
This sequence comes from Picea engelmannii, assembly GCA_009831015.1. Taxonomy (NCBI): domain Eukaryota; kingdom Viridiplantae; phylum Streptophyta; class Pinopsida; order Pinales; family Pinaceae; genus Picea; species Picea engelmannii. The sequence goes on along the minus strand of ML803886.1, from coordinate 282,463 downwards.
TTTTTATCCTCAGGTTATCAGTTGGTATTTTCAACCTTACTGATTTCCCTTGAGTTTTCCCCTCACACTTGCAATAAGTCCTCCAAAGTGGTGAACGACGTTTAGTGGGCTTATGTTTTGGTAACTATTATAGGGAATAATTGTAAATGACCATGCAAGACATATTATAAAGTTTCACAGAATTCCATTGAGTCTAGGTTAGTTTTTTTTAATTAATTAATTTTTAATTAAATTTTCCTAAGTTTGGAGGTTTAATTATTTAATTAATTAATTATTTTTGAGCAATAATTGTAAAAACTAGGTCTTTGGATTTTTGATAGGGGTATTTGTACTCAAAATAAATGGAATAACACCCCCTATATCCATGGACCAAGTTTCACCTCAGTCGGACAACTTTATCCATGGGTTAGTCCACCCAAAGTGTCAGTCAATCTAAAACAACAATTTTAATTGCTAAAGTCCAAACATGGAAAAATGTAAAAATTGTAATAATGAGTTAGAAGATGTGAAATGTTGAAATGATGGTTATATAGAGACTCCCTAAAAATAACATAACCCTCCCAACATTTTCCAACCTATTCTAACCCCTTACCCACCTTCTACACTCAAAAGTCATGCCCCCCTAGGGGGATTGACGTTTTTTCTTGGTGGTGTATGTTGTGACTTAAATGGGCCCCCCTCTCATGAGTTATGACTCCCTTTAACCCCCACATCACCTCCTAGGGTGATGCCACTCCCTTTTTCTCATTAATCCCCCTCCATTCCTTCAATTTCACCCTTGTTTTGCACCCTCCAAGAGGAGTTATGCCCCCCTCCATTTAGAAACTCCACAAATGATTTTTAAAAAGTTTTTGAGACCTCTCACCTTCCTTGGCATCAATCCCAAGGCCTCCCACACCAATTTTCTTGATCCCAACACCTCCTATATTTTTCTACACCCTAGATATGGCTTTCAAACCCTAGATGGTGCACCCTAGCCTTGAGATCTACTCATTTGCTTGGTGGTGGACACTTGGATTAGATCCAAGAGAGGTAGGTTTTCCTCTCCAAGTATAAATAGATCTCATTTCTCCTCCCCAACTTACCATATCTTGAGCTTTTGTTATGCTACTTGATTTTCAACTCTCTCTCTCTAGTCATTCATTCCATTTCATTTCCATTCTATGCTTTAGGGTTTTGGAGTATTTTCTCTCCAAAATTATTTTTCTTGAGTAATACAAATATTGGAGAAACTTTGGAGGATAACAAGAAGACTAAGGCGTATGCTTCTTTTTCTTATGCATGGGAGGTAACTTTGTATTGGTGTTTTTAGATGCTTGCAACACTAGATCTTAGGTAAAGTGTTATCTAAGTAGATCTAATAGGGAATATTCTTATTGGTTTTATATATCTTGATGTGTTAGATTAAATAGAAGTGTCATTTAGTTTCAATACATCAACATATTGTCTATTGTATGCATGTTGTTTGAAGAGATCTTGTAGGTTTATCTCTAGGGTTTCATTGGGAACTCCTTTAAGGAGAAGGGTCACTTGAAGCTCTTACACACTCCATTTCTCTAACCCTATTGCTCCTCTTCTATTATTGTTGTTCACTCATTCCATTTTCAGCTAGCATATGATTGTTTAAGTAGGTCAAAATTTTATCAAATATAATATATTTTATTGTGGAGAGTTCTTGCCCTAAAAAGGAAACAATTTCCTTAACTTCTTTTGGTTGTGTGTAGCCATTCTAGCAAGAAAAGCTTGTTGATTTTGCAGGTATATCAAATATGGTTGAGAGATTTTGGCTGCCCAAAAGAGACACACACAACACTTCAAGACCCTTTTGGGGATTTGGTAGCTATATCTCAACCCCCCTTTCATTTTCAAGCATTCTAATACATTTTTCCTCTTTTTTTTTGCTTGTTTGTTGAAGCTCATAGTGTAGGAGGAGAAGTGGTACGGCCTCCTCCCATGTGTGAGCTTTGGGATAGGTAGGACGTGGACTAGATCTAAATTTTTCCATTTTTTGAGTCTCTCTTAGCTTGGCCCTGAGGTTTTGAAGGTGAGGTAACCTTCCCAACCTAGGTAGTGGGGTTTTTCTTGGTTGTTTAGTAGCTTAGATTGTAGCTTAGTCTATCTTTTTTCCTCTTCTTTTGTGGTTTTCCCTAATAGCTAGAATCTTAAAGAACTTAACCTAACTAAGAAAATCTAATCTAATCACCTACCTACTTGGGAGAGGAATACCACAAATAGGTAAGGCTACATGTTAGTACTTGATGATATGATGTGATGTGATGTGATATATTTTAATGCTAATGTTCTAGATCTATATCATTATCTTAAGTATATTGGGCAACACACCTAAATAATCTAACTACATATTGCTTAGTTTCATTTCAAGCTTCTTATATCTCTTTCTTATGCACATGGTTTAAATCTTAATGCTTCAAATATCTTAAGTGATTAACAAGTAATTGGTTCTTTCTCTATATTGCTTATATCTATTGGAAGCTATCTACTTGGGCTTGAATGTTGAATGGTTAAGTAGGCAAACACTTTAAATTTTCTTTTGATCTCTTAAAGGCAATTTGTGCTTGCCATAGATCTCTTGTTTCATAGAAAACTATTGTTGTGCATGTGATAATCTTTATTTTTTAGCCATCTCTTTATTTTCTTTACATGTGTTGATATACTCATTTGTTTAAGCTTAAGACAACACACTAATAAAGCTAATAATAGTTTCGTCCATATCACTAAATTGCACCTAAAAAGTTCTTTAAAATCTTCTAAACACTCTAATAATCACCTAAAAGTATACCTAATCAACTTATATACTTAATAGACTACTTTAGGGTACCTTAGACCACCATCTTCACCATCTAAAATGGGGCTTGAGGAAAACAATGGAGGGTAGTGGTAGGGAACTGCCCCGTGGCACACCAGGTGTGTGTCATCTCTGGGAAGTACTCTTGTTCTGGGCTGACTGGTTCTGCTAGGGTTGGCCTCGATGTCACACTATCTTGAGCATCCAGCAGTTATTTGGAAATAGGAGGAGGAGGCTTTGGTGAAAGATAATTAAAAATTTGATAAATCTTAAGAAATCCTAATAATTAAACCCTAGACCAAACCTAATAGAATACTTTGGGGTTTAATAATTAAGAGTGTAGATCATCTGTGATAATCTTAACAGCACTTTTTCTAAGCCCTCTAAATCTTCTTAAATTGTTGTTGACATTGCTCATGATGATGTATTGATGATGATCTCATAATTGTGATGAATTGTTGATATGATGCTTTAATGCTTTGATATCCTGCACAAACACAAATAGATGATTGGTTAGCTTGTTGTGTAATCTAGCATTCTTTGAATTGTAAATCCTGTAAGTAATTGTATATGATATTCATTGGATTTATTCTTTTGTGAACTTGTAAGTAATTTGTAATCTTTTGTAACGAACCACCCTTGAACATAGTTGACCCCTTGCCCAATCTTTAGGCACTAGTCTTAGTTGACCTAGGGAAAAGGTTTGATTTTCATGCTAACCCTTGCATCTTGCATGGTTTCCTTAGCATATAAGGAATAGATCCCTTCTAACCTTAACAAATTAAAATTAACTCCTAGAACCTAACTCTAACACATCTAGCAACTAAGGTCTACCTCCTTTGGCTTCTCTAGGAGTAAGCCTAGACGAAAGAGGTTCTGGTCAAAGTGACAGCATGGGCTATGAACCTAGACATTGTGCCTCCAAGGACACACTAAGTGCGCTGGACTTAGCTCACGTTTGCAAGTGTGTATAAGGATGGAAAAAAAGAGAAATTTGCTCATGTAGCTAGATGCACTTTGATCAGAACCATCATATCCATTGCAGCTAAGATGAAGTGGAATATACACTAGATGGACGTAAAGATAACCTTTCTAAATGGTGTCATCGAAGAGGAAGTGTATATAGAGAAACCTCAAGGATTTGAAGTTGAATACATGAAGTCTCATGTCTATAAATTGAAGAAAGCCTTATACGGATTGAAGCAAGCTCCCTGAGCTTGGTATGGCCGTATAGATAGTTTCTTGACGAGCTTAGGCTTTACCAAGAGTAAAGAAGACTCTAACCTCTACTTCAAGGTCATGAACGATGAGCCAGTAATATTACTGCTATATGTGGATGATTTATTCTTAACTAGAGAAGAAAATTTCATCACTGAATGTAAGAAGAGACTTGCCTCAGAATTTGAAATGAAAGACTTTGGCCTAATGCATTATTTATTAAGTCTTGAGGTATGGCAGAGTCTAGAGAGAATCTTCCTTAACCAAGGGAAGTATGCAGTCGAAATCCTGAAGAGATTCGACATGTTGGAATGCAAGCCCATGAATACACCCATGGAAGCGAAACTAAAGCTATTGGTCGACACTTCGTCAGAATCGATTGATGCCAACTTGTATAGACAGATTATTGGATCGTTGATGTACCTGACAAACACCAGACTAGACATTTGTTTTGTGGTGAACACCTTGAGTCAGTTTCTGGTAGAGCCCATACAAGTTCACCTTGTGGTTTCAAAACATGTGATGAGGTACCTTAAGGGTACATTAGATTGTGGTCTCAGTTATGATGAAGATCATGATTTCACATTGAGTGGATACACTGATTTAGATTGGGAAGGAAGTGTTGCTAACAGGAAAAGCACTTCTGGATGCTATTTCAGTTTGGGATCAACCATGATCTCATGGAAAAGTAGAAAGCAATCCAACATTGCTCTCAACATAGCAGAAGTAGAATACATTGCTGCATGTTCTGCTAGCTACGAAGCTATATGGCTTTGAAAGTTGTTGACTGGTCTATTTGACCTAGAGATGGAAGCAACCTCGATCCTATGTTACAACCAAATCTTCATAAAGATGACAGAGAATCATGTATTTCATGATAAGTCGAAGCACATAGAGATCCGATATCATTACATCTGTGACATGGTGTAGAGAGGAGCCATAAATCTCCAGTACATTAGCATTGTTATCACTCCAGAAAACTCTCCTAGGTTGTAAGTCAAAGATGCCTGGTAACTTAATCTTTTGGTTACTGTTTTCTAAATAATAAGTGTCGGTTTGGATCAAGTCGGATGACTGAATCATTTCTCACTCAAAACATGCATAAACACATTTAGATGGACAAGGCTTTCAAAATATTCAGAGAGTTTACAAATAAAGGGATGTATGGAGAAATAACTATTATATCAATAGAATCACATATAAAGCATATATGAATGGCCAATTACAATAATCACAGGAATACTTGCAAATTTTAACGTATGAATGCAATGATAAGATGACAATTATTAGGCATAAACAAGCATAACAACATGAATATAATATCCAGGTGCAAGTACAGAATAGACAAGAAGATGAAATATGAACAAGTTATGGAAAAAGAAGCTTGTATAACTTAATATGAAAATGAGAAGTTTGAGTACATAATATGAAAAAAGTCTCCAAAGTCAAACCCCTTAGTTCCTCTTCTACCTTTGGCTTTATAGCTTTACAATGCAGTTTTGAGATCCTAAAAGCATGGATCATATATGCTAAAGATAGAAAGACAAAATTTAGTTTGCAAAAGATAGGGAATGATCCCCAAAATGAGGTCAATCCCACATTTCATGGTCTTCATATCTTGTAGAGTCATTGTGTAGTGCATAATAGCCTTCCAAGGCTGAGTGATGACTCTTCCAAGAGATACAATTTGAATTTGTTGAGATATGCAGAAAAATCCAATATGTTTCCACCAAAATAGGTGCCAAAACCAACTTGTCTACCCTTTATAATTCTTATGCACCAAAAATGAATCTTGAAACTGAATATATAATTCATCATCCATCCATCGTGAGTGTTTTCAAATGATTTGGATCAGAAAAACCTCTATTTGTGTAAAACTTCGGTCATTCTGGTAGTGACAGGCTTTCAGTGGTTAACATAAAAGACTTCTGCGTGATTTAACTACCGAAAGCTTTGCTTTCGGTGGTTAATGAACAATCATCCTGTTCGTCTAAACCACCAAAAGCTTGGCTTTGTCAAAACTTCAAAATTTTCAAAAATTGATTTACCTTGCTGCTTCGATGAGTGTTCAAGGTCTTTTTGATGATGCTCCTCCTCCTTTTACAGAGTTGGAAAACTCAATTTGCTGTGTAGGAGGCTCTGTTTCTTTCTTGGAGAAAGTAGTCAGTTCTGCTAGGTGATATCTTATCTGAAGGGTAACCATATGGCTGTGTATTGTTGTCACCTATCATGGTTCTATTGGTCATTACAATTGTTTTAATAGCCATAGTCCTATTCTGCAAGTTGAATTCTCTGAGATAACCGATCACTAAATCCATAGTCAGAGACATAAAGCAATGCCATTGTAGCCGACTACTTCTCCAGTGCTTGTTTGCTCCCTGATTTTGATCATAACAGAAGAAGAAAAGGCACATCTACCAATTCTTTTTTCAATTCGTCTAAGGCCTCTGTTGCTTCAGCACCAAGAACCTAGGGACCGATGGGTATTCTTGTTAGATGTGTTTCATGACAAACATCCAATGAAACAACAATATTTTGGATCATGGTGCAAACTATTCTGTAGGCATCAGTATTAGCTAATGATCAACTTCTTACAGCAGTACAAAACAGGCACACATCATGTCTATTTGTCCACATCTGAGATTGCATAGGCCCAAAACATGAAGGGTGATACCCATCCTTTCATTTTTCAGAGTGAATTAGATTTTTCAAAATTTTCTCTTGATTTCTCATTACAGACACAACAGTCATTTGTGTCCCTAAGTGCAATTGACATTGGGACCTTCTGCAGAGCTCTCTCCAAAGAATTGTTTATTTGGACAAGAACATCTCGCAACTATAGTGCAGATGTACCCAAACAACCAATGACGGACTTGTAATACAAAATCCAACTACTAACATCAATTATTTTCAAAGCAAGCATTACCAACATGTTATCCTCCACAATGCTAGACTCTCCAACTTCCTGAAATTTGAGCAATTCTGGCCATGTAAGATCAGTAGATTGGAAATCAAAGAATGCCTGTACTTGATTTTTCCAAGCTCTATGATAATGAATAGTTGCATTTATTTGACTGGCCTTAATAGGAAAATAAATTTTCAATTTATGAGATTCAGTAACAAGCTCTTCCAATTCCATAATATTGCATGTTTTCTTTGAAGATGACACAGGAAGGATTAGAAGTGGTTTCTTAAGCCACCTTTTACTCTCGAGCAATAAACTTTCTAACAAGTAATAGGTAGATTTCTGGCATCTTTTATCAGACTCTCAATATCCTCTATCGATGGAGACTTGGAAGAAAAAGAGGGAGCCTTTTAAGTTCCATGTCAATGCAGCAAAAACCTCTTCTAGCTTTGTTATCTCATCTAATTCAAATCCAAGTTTCGAGCCACTTTTAATAGAAGACTGCAAAAATGCCATCAGTTGATTAAGTTTCATCATAAGATTATTCATGTCCTGGTCTTTATCATGGACTGCATCCCATCCATTCTGGCTATCGAGAAATAAATTAGCAGATGCCAGTAACAGGGCTGTGTTGGAACACCAAGCCTCCACATTTTTCAAAACCATTGAAGACATTTAAACTGCAAATACTTGACGCCTTCTTGTGGGTTTTGTGTGAAGAGAACCTCGGATCATTCCTAAACCTAGGCATGTGATTGCATGCAATCTTCTTCATTATTTCATTTCAACACATGCCATCCACAACACCTATTTTTTCTCCTTGTGGTGCCTAGAATTTTGAATTAGTCTGCCTGTTAATTCAGTGTCGTCTGCATTGTCCATCAAGCACCTGCAAAGGGAATTTAATGATATGATAACTAGGTCAAATTCTCAATTCATAGCTGAGTCTGCAATTTGGGCAGGCGTAACAGCCTGCTTCCCCATACCGTCTACTAAATAGATAACACCAGTCAACGTCCTCCTCCATGACATCTATAGTTCTTGACCAGATGTAAAAGAAATGGCCACTTTATATTTTGCAACTACCTCAACAGTTTTTGGACATGACGATGAGAAGAAACTTATTTCTGTTGTGAGAACCATCCACCAGTCTAGTTTGAGAGACGGGCCCTGAAAATTATCTGTATATGACAATGCAGTGAAAGGAGCATCTAGAACATTCTCCTTTCGACAAACCCTAAACCCAATCCGACAATGAATCTCTTGACAACACTAGAGTTTGTGGAATTCTTCAGCATGTTTGGCGGTAATCCATGACACCTTCTAACTCTGTAGATACTGAGAAACCACTCGACACCTGCAAAATCTCTGGTACTTGCAATCTTGGACATATGTCAGTGGATCTTCTTCGTGGCTTAGACATTTGGACTTAATTTTAAATCGTGACCTATCTTGTAACTTGACCTGTCGACTTGGCATATAGACGTTGCATAGGCATTGTATTTGGTCAGTGAACTTGATCAAATGACTTTATCTTTCTTTATGTATCGACACATAACATGACTCATGATGGCGTAAAAAGAGTTGGCGCTCAGTGTTGGGTTTTGATAAATTTATATGTTTAAGTATTGTGGAGACTAACATATGACATGTAAACTAGGAACTAGGAGTTTGGCATATGGTTTGACTCTGTAGTTTCCCCAAAAGTTTGGTCAAAACTCATAAGTCCCGAGAAGCCTATAAACTTAGGAGTAAAATGAAGTATGATCTAGTCTTGTAGACTAATGGTTTGACCATTTATTATGATTTTTGTATTGCAGGTTAAAGGAGAAAGGCCATAGATTTTATGGACAAAAGACAATCAACAGGAGCTGTCAAGATTTAATGGAAATTATGGAAATCATGACACTGGCTTGAAACCATAAAAATAGGCAATTCTAGCTAAAATTTGATCAAGGCATTCAAAATTTACCAGTTCATTTTGATCGCTAACAAGCACGGATGAACAGGTTGCTGATGTGTTGACCAAGCCCCTATCTCATGTAAAGTTTGAGTACTTCCGAGATAATCTTGGCATAGTCCGAAAGGACCTTCCTCGAAAGGGGGAGTAGTTGTTGTGATGAGATATTCACTGCTTCCGACCTTATGGTTGTGACGTAAAGCAGGACGTATACCTTACTTTTGACCCTATGGTTGTGACGTAAAGAAACATGATGTGATATCACTAGTATTATGCTTCCGGTTGTACAACTGCGATGTAAAGAAAGTCTAGTACCTTACTTCCGACCTAATGGTTGTGACATAAAGAAGGACATGTTCCTTGCTTCCAACCTTACGGTTGTGACATAAAGCAAGAAGATGTGATGAGACTAGTACTGAGCTTCTGGCTAGATAGATGTGATGTAAATCTAGTCTAGTATCATGCTTCTGACCTAATGGTTGTGATGTAAAGTAGGACGTATTCCTTGCTTCTGACCTTATGGTTGTGACGTAAAGAAAAATGATGAGATGAGGCTAGCACTTTTCTTTCGGCTGGATAGCTGTGACGTAAAGCCAGTCTAGTATCCTGCTTCTGACCTTATGGTTGTGACGTAAAGCAGGATGAGTATCTTGCTTCCAACTTTATTGCTATGACGTAAAGAAAGACTATGAGATGAGAATAGAATTGTTCTTTCGGCTTGATAGCTATGACGTAAAGCCATTCTAGTATGATGATGATGAGCTAGCCTCATGCTGCGATGATGATGATGTATTAGTTTTATACTAATCCATATTGATGCAGATGATGATTGCATTCCTTTGAGAATGACAATGTCTGCCAATGAAGAAAACTTTCAATGATTTATAGATATGCTAGTCAGTGCTCCAAGATGATATTAATGATGCTTCCCTCCTGATGTCGTTGATGATGCAGACCTCTCTCTCGCCTGATGTTGTTGAAGAATACCCTTCTTGTTAAGGGGGAGTGTTGAAATAATGTAACTGCAAAGTGTATTCTTATTATTATCTGATATATTATTCATTGGATC
>ML803886.1:258691-272405 GCA_009831015.1 Picea engelmannii | reverse complement strand
CCCCAAATATCTCTCTCTCTCCCTCCCTTCCCTCCACCTATTTATATCTCTCTCCCCCTCTCTCTCCTTCCCTCTTAACTTCTTTCCTATTTTTAATTAAACTTAAATAAAAGTAAACATTTAAAAAAAATAAAAAAAAATGTGAAAATGATGATAACATGAACACATATAAAAAAAAAAATATAAAATACATAGTAAAAATATAAAAGTTTCTAAAATTTAAAATATATGATAAAGTTTATTCATATATTGGAAAAATTATGAAACTAGTTTGTATAAAACAAATGAATACAAAGTAAAAATACATACCACATAATATGAAAACAAATGAATACAAAATGAAAATACATACCACATATTTGTACCCACCCTATAGAGCATTTGGAGCTATTTAATATCCTTCTCCAAGAAATAATTATTTATATTAAAAATAATATATGTATTAGTCTTTTCTTTTACAAAACTCTCATCTTATCTAAAATCTATTTCAAATGTACATATTAATAAATATGAGATAGTGAGAAAGAGTAAATGCTTTCATATGAAAATAATATACTATACAATTACCATTGTATATTACTTAAAACATGGATTAAAAGATGCTTGATTGATATTGAAAATAAAGAAAAACAAAATAAATATTTAATAAATATATATTTATTTAAATACTATTTTAAATAATATATACATATTAATAAATAATGAGATAGTGAAAAAGAGTAAATGCTTTCATATGAAAATAATATATTATACAATTACCATTGTATATCACTTAAAACATGGTTTAAAAGATGTTTGATTGATATTGAAAAGAAAGAAAAACAAAATAAATATTTAATAAATGTATTTTTATTTAAATATTATTTTAAATATATTATATATTATGGTTGAAAAAGAGTAAATGCTTTCATATAAAAATAATATATTATATAATTACCATTGTATATCACTTAAAACATGGTTTAAAAGATGTTTGATTGATATTGAAAAGAAAGAAAAACAAAATAAATATTTAATAAATGTATTTTTATTTAAATATTATTTTAAATATATTATATATTATGGTTTAAAAGATGCTGGATTGAAATTAAAAAGAGAAAACTAAAAATAAATATAATAAATGCATTTTTGTTTAAATATTATTCTAAATAATTTGAATGTTATTCTAATTACTAAAAGAAGATAATAATGAATTTTTTTAATTGACATTTTTTAAATTTACACAGCATCAATAATTAATAATTTATGTTTTGCAAATCTTATATCAATTAATTAAAAAAATTATAACATATATATGTATAGAATATTTTAATAAAAAACATTCTTAAACTAAATTATATTATCATTAATAATTAAGTGTCAAAATATACAAATTTATACTATCTTTAAGCATACATAAAACTGAACTTAGAATATTTCAAATTAAATATAAATACAATTATATAACTGAACCTAAAATATTTCAAAAGAAGATAATAATGATTTTTTTTAATTGACATTTTTAAAATTTACACAGCATCAATAATTAATAATTTATGTTTTGCAAATCTTATATCAATTAATTAAAAAAAATTATAACATATATATGTATAGAATATTTTAATAAAAAAACATTCTTAAACTAAATTATATTATCATTAATAATTAAGTGTCAAAATATACAAATTTATACTATCTTTAAGCATACATAAAACTGAACTTAGAATATTTCAAATTAAATATAAATACAATTATATAACTGAACCTAAAATATTTCAAATTAAACATGGATAGAATTATATAAAGTATATTAAATAAAATACAAACAAAATTATATATTGAAAAATATTTAAGAGCTGCATTGTTGGTACTGGAACAATGGCTAATACCAATAATACTAATGGCAAGTAATGCAGGAGATTTCATGATTTGGCTCTGATTTCCAACTGTGTGAATGAATATTTATGGTCAGGATCAGGATTTCTCATTTATTTTGTCTTAATTAACTATGGCCCAGGGTGTGCATATTATTTTGTGTTTTTACTTGCAAAACACATATACATAAAACTCAAACTAAATAGAGATAAAATTATATAGAAAATTAATTTAGATATATTAAATAAAATACAAACAAAAATTATATATTGAAAATATTTAACCCAAAATTCACAAGTATTCATGCATAGAAATTTTCAATTTTTAATTCCATATTTAGGTATTCATACATAACCATTTTCAATATTATATTTATTATGAAACAAAACATAAATACCATTGATCGTTGTAGCATTAACGAGAGTTATTAGAAAACAAGTGGTGATAAAAATGCTAAGAGAATACAGAATATAAATACCAATAGACTTGTCTTTGGTATTTATATTCTGTACTAATAGACTTGTCTTTTACTTTGAAAAAAAAAATTGAGAGCCAATGACAAATAGCAATAATACTAATGGAGATGCGTGTAATGCAAAAGATTTCATGGTTGTTATGAACAACGATCAGCTGATTTGGCTTCGAATCTCCTTCTGGGTGGATGAAAGTTATGGTCAGGATCTTTGCAACCTGTGGAGGATCTTATGATTGATTTTTCTGGGTGGATGAAAGTTATGGTCTCTGCGGCCTGTGGAGGATCCTATGATGTTTTCTCATCTATTTTGTCTTAATTAACTACAGGGTAAGCCTGTTATTTTGTGCTTTCATTTGTCCATATTTCTGGTGCAAATTTTAGGGTAAGCCTATTATTTTGTGCTTTCATTTGTCCATATTTCTGGTGCAAAATTTAGGGTAAGCCTATTATTTTGTGCTTTCATTTGTCCATATTTCTGGTGCAAAATTTAGTGCAACTTCATATTATACTCTGTAATTGCAGGTTATTACAATACCCATTTCATTCTATCTATTATTACAATACTCTGTAAGCTGAGGGTAAGCCTATTATTTTGTGCTTTCATTTGCCCATATTTCTGGTGCAAAATTTAGTGCAGGTTATTATAATACCCATTTCATTCTATCTATTATTAGCTCTTCTCACACAGATAATGAATCAGATGTTAATGTCAGATGTAATTTGTGGGGTGGACTGGGACGGAGTCAGCTTTAAGGATATTCCTAAATAACCTATTTCTCTGTATTGATGGACAACCATGACTGAAACTCATTGAGGGAGGAGGGAAAGGCAAGAAAAACCATCGGTGATTGAGACTCATTGAGGAAGGAAGGCTCCTGCACTCCGTTAACACTAAAGAAAGACCAAAACAAGAAAAACATGAATCTAATAACCTTATATTCATATTCATACATATTTAGATATTCATACATAACCATTTTCAATATTATATTTATTATGAAACAAAAACAGAAATACCATGGATCGTTAAGCATTAACGAGAGTTATTAGAGGAATACAGAGACATACCTGCCTGGGCGTTTATTTTTTGAGATGTAAGGCCGGGTCATCTGAGTGTGACTGACCCTAGGGATTGTCTGTTCATTGCACTCCACCGCATCTTTATCCGCATGACCAACCTGCCCGAATAGAAATGACATCATACTCATGATTAAGACTAGATTTGGTTACTAATAAATACATATGAGCAAGCTTATCTATTAAAGAGGCATACAGAAAGCCATACCTGTCACTATTGTGGGCATGTTTGATGCAACGTCCTTCTTTCAATCATTTAAACCTTGATATTTATTCAAATTCAAAGAGCATGCAGCCTCCTCACACATACACAGACAGACAAACAGATACACATAGACAGACGAACAGATACACAACCTCACACATACAGACAAACATAGACACAAATACAAATACAAATACAGAGAGACTCTGTAAATGACAGACGAACAGATACACAACCTCACACATACAGACAAACATAGACACAAATACAAATACAAATACAGAGAGACTCTGTAAATGACAGGGGAGGAGGATGTGAAAAAACAAGTGCAATGCAATATAAATTCCGCTCCTCCTCGACCGTTAAAGGAGCGTATACCAAAAATCTTGATTCCCTTCCCAAAAAAGTGGATCCAAAAATCTTGATTCCCTTCCCACGACCGTTAAAGAAGCGGATCCAAAAAAGCTTGATTCCCTTCCAAAACAGCTAACGGATAAATCCCGTCAGCCTCCAACAAAATCTTGATCCACTTTTGCAAGAAATCGGGAAATCTTGATCCACTTTTGCAAGAAATCTCCCGAGTCCCACCTTCCACTTTATCCATTTCTCCACTTCTCTTATCGTTTCTCAAAATTTGAAAGTTCTAACGAGTTTGAATGACTCACATCAAGATGATAGCTCGGCCTCATGCTCAGCCTCATCGGCTATCATTTGTCATGCTAGGATAATTGATTTCTTAGTTTTTTTTTTTTTAATTTATATATGTACTTACATATAGGGATAATAATTATAAGGACACTTATTTTGTAGTTCTAGTAATATAAGGGTTGATTGGTTGTAAGGTAGCATTTTCCTCCTTCATCTATGAACTCAGATAAATTTGTGGGTATTTGAGATGTGCTTTCCCCCTCTACTTTGTAGGAAAAGATGATTAGAGGAATCATACATATGTCAATGCAATTATCTAAGATAATTTGAGGGACAATAGGGACATAGTGCATTTGTAGGCCTATGGGTATTTGAGATTATTTGAGGGATTATAAGCACATCAATGGATTTGTATGCTTACATGGATAACAACATAGTGGGGGGATTTGAGATGATCGAATGGATTACAAGCACATGATTGCATATGTATTCATGCAGGTATTTCAAATGGCCCTTCCTCTGTCTCCTCTAAGTGTTGAGATGATTTGAGGGATTATACGGTGTGTGGGTATTTGAGTTGTTTCAAGGGATTATAGAGACATCAATACATTTGTAAGCCATTTGTTCCCATGTGGGTATTTGAGATGATCTAAGCGATTATAAGCATCTTGGTGGCTCTGTATACCTACGAGAATTTGAGATGATTGTGAGTGGGTGTTGTGCCCAAGGGATTATAGGCACATATGCGCATTTAGATCTATCATTTTTCATGTTACTAGAACATTGAAATATGTGCTATGTCTTGGTGCTAGTTCATAAGACTAATTCTTGGATACACCTATCTTGTGGTGTCTTGGAATATGTTTTATAATTATGTAGTCTCCTTCTCTCTTGTCACAAATTGGTTGTGAGGGTTGGTCATTCACAATATATGATCCCCAATATACCATGATCCTTATGCCAATGAGGGTGTCCACAGAGGTAGGTAGTATGCCCATGTAACTAAGATAATCAATCATAATACTTTTCTTTCTAGTATGCCAATTAAATAATTTTAACCCATTGATAAGCATGCCATTTGTATGCATGCAGGTATTTCATATAATCCAATTGATTACATGCCTATAGGTATTTGATATGATCCAAGGATAATTCCGTAAATAGATTGTGAGTGGGTGTTGTGTTTGAGATATTATAGGCACATTGATGCATGTATATCGTTGTGAGTATTTGATATGACAAGCATGTCAATGCATTTGTATGATTGCAAGTATTTAAGATGGTATGAGGGATTGTGAGGACGTCAATTAATTTTCATGTATGTGGGTATTTGAGATGATCTAAGGATCATTTTGTCACTTAGTTGTAAGTGGGTGTTGTGTAATGGATAAATCCCTCCATAATTAGATAATAATTAATTTGATTTAATGTGTAATGTGTATGAGCTACTTGTTCAGAACATTGACAATAAGGGTTGCTATATATGCCCTTTGGAAACTCCTCTTAAGATTACACAAATTTTGTGTTTACCTCATTTACTCATCACATTATATTGGCATTAGAGCTTGTATATGATTTTTGGATCTTTTGGCTCAAGAGAATTTGAAGAATTGAAAGAGGAGGAGAAACATGCCAATTTTAGATAGTTGTTGTGAAAAGAAACATGAATAAGGAGTTCCCTTGTCGATGTCAATACTTAGATTAGAGGAAGAAATATTTGTATGCTCCGAGGAACATTGGGTTGCATTAAGATGCACTATGAATACCCATGGGTATTAAATTGTATAGATAAATCTATATTGAGAACAATGATTGCAGGTAGAAGAATTTAAGGATATTGATTTATAGTTAGTATGTTGTTGAGAAGCCAAGGAGAGTAAGAGTAAGTACCTCTTGTTGAGAGAATCCTTTTGTAACAAAATTATCTTGGTACTCTTACATACTTTCATTAATTACAGTCAAGGAATCAAACATTGATTTGACATATGGTTTTGTAGTTGTCTCCTTAAGGCTATAGAAACTCTTTAGAGTAAGAGTCTCATCAAGGATAGAGAAACCATCATCCATCATGGCATCTTGCCACACTTGGTAAATTCTATTTGTGAATATATTGTGAAGGCTACCTTATTGCATTACTTTGGAAAAAAATCGAATAGATCCATGGATGTTGTCTCTAATGTTGACTTGTTGACCATCGAACCTAACAAAACACTATAAATGTGATGCAAGAAATTCAAAACAAAATCTTCGTTAAATCAAGAATGTAAAAGATATGATATAACTCAATAGAATCACCTAAAGGATTATGGAAATATATGGATCCCAATCCCTTAACATGATATGTGGCATCACCACCCAACGCCACATGAATTACTCCTTCTTGCTCTTGAAACATGTTTGATACCTTTATATCATAAGTCATATATCTCGAAGATCCATTATCCACATACCATCCAACACTTGAAATTGTGTTGGTGGAAAGGCACAAAACCATGGAAACGTTTTTTACATCAATCCTAGTAGTCAACTCGTCCACACATTGAGGTTTAATACTTCCTACAAACAATACGTGTTGTTGTTTCTTACCCTTTCCCTTGTTCTCAAGACAATAAGAAGAATAATGGCCATGCTTGTTGTAGTTGAAATATTTTATATGGCTCAAATTCTTCTTCTGTTGGTTAGAAGATCTTGAGTCTACTTTCTTATTTTGACCCTTTCCATATCCTTTCTTTCATCCCTTCCTCACCTTCCATATGATGGATAGGTCTAGAACATCCTCATAACTAGTTGTGATCAGGATTTATGAGCAGAACAAACTGTCTAATAGACTGAATACAATAACACAGAGATACAGAGAACAACAACATATATCTAGTGAACAATAACTTATATTGAAAAAATGAAATTGGTTGAAACTATAAAACTGCAGAATTGAAAACAACTTTCTCAAATGGTGGTAGCTATCTCTGAGAAGAGATGTGGCTACTACATGCATCCATATGAGTAGAATGATTACAATGAGGCTCCAAAGGCCTTTTTTAACATCACTCATGAATGCCAAAACCCTAGACATCCAAAAACCTAACCCTAGGAAGTGAAACGTCAAATGTTATGTAGGCCCCTCTGGGTAATTTGGTACCTTAAATTCCCTAGGTCGTACCTTTTGCATACAACCTTCATTTTAGGTGTGTGATATCCTGTTGGAAAGATATTTTTGAGAACTACATATTATTCCATCAAACTTTGACTATGTCTACAGTTTGACTATGGAAATCCATAAAAACATTGTTTAGGGCCCCAAAACGGCCCTGGAAGTACAAAAAGATGTGCTGACATGAAAATTTTCAAAACAATCCAGTTGGATTAGGTGGGCGGCCACCATTATCCACCTGGAATATGTTTAAGGATTCAGACATCCCCGGAAGTGTAGAAATTATAATTACAAAGAAGTATAGAAGAGAGTGTTGAACTAAAAGTTTTCAAGAGGAGCCAGTTGGAATAGGTGGGTGGCCACCAATGTCCACCTGGATCAAGTTGAGACTTGTTGTAGTCTCATCTCTTCTATAATGAAGCATCCCATAACCAATCGAAGTTAGGTAACTTTTCACAACCATAGATAACTTGAGTTGTGTCATAGTAGACTAAATCCATCAAGATAAATACAAATTATTGCATTATCCTCAACTAAGTCCCCAATTGAAACAATAATCTTTCAACACTGTGATCTTCATGAGATAGCTTGCTATTGTATCTTTTTTCCTCATCCAAGTAGAGGTGAATTTTTTTTTTCAAGAGAATATTCCTAGATATGTTCATACTCTAGTACAAGGTTCCCAACACATTATGGATCTCTTTAGAAATATTTAATTTGATGATATAAATAACTAGGGGATTTTCACCAAATACTATGGTATTTTCTTTGCATTTACTAACTTATTTTTGTGTTCTACTTTATCTTTGGGATTTATAGGTGGTGCAACTACATTATCCACAATGTACCATACATATTCCATTTCAAATAGGTTTTTTAATATCAACTTATATGGCACAAAGTTGGAGGCTCCTTCCAACAAGTTTACTACCTTCTTGTTGTGTTTTCCATGATCTTTGGGATTTCTAGGTGGTGCAACTTGTTGAAATGTTTGACAGTACTAAGAGAGGGGTGAATCAGTACAATATACTTTTATTACATTTTATTATGATTTGATTTTAAAACACAATTAGGATTTATACTTGCAAGTCATTTATACCAGAAATGTACTCATCATAATTGCAGACAATGTTCAACACATTTACACATATAGAAGTGGAAACCCAAATTGTGAAGACCTTACAAATATTTATAAATGAATATCAATTCATGTAAGAATAACTACCAATGAGGACACCAATCCTATGTAGGAACCAACCTACAAACATGAAACAACCTAGAAATGGACGAGGACACCAATCCTCTGTAGGCACCAACCTACAAACATACACCAACCTATGAAAATTCTAGGTCCTATCAGCTTGCCTTCTTGGTCTTTCTTTGACCAAAGAAAGGCTCTAAGTTTCTTCTGTCAGGTAAAGTATTTTCTTTTTCTTTATAACAACCAATAGTCCAAAAGTATTTTGCTGATTTGTTACGGTTATGTTCTCGATTTTGGGTGCTCTAGCATGTCATTTTTGTCACCAGAAATTAGTACATGCATCTCAAAATAAACATACCACACCTAAACATCATTTAGTATTGAATATGAATATATCTAAGAAACTAAATCATGCATTTGTATACATAGGTATTTTTGGTCAACATGACCCTGGATAAAACCCCCACTGGGGAAAACCAGTTTGGAGTATGTGTGTATATATGAGGAAAGTAGAAGAAGGGTTACAGTAAATACAATATATGAAAGAACCTAATACAATAGAAACTCCAACTGAGCTGATATACAAGCTCTAAATCAACAGATGTGCCCCAGAGTGGTGCACCACTCATGCAAACTACCAACTATGAGCTTAGAAATAAAAACCCCCTCCATAGGAATGAGGCTCTAGTAGATGGCCTCCCTCTGAAACTGATCTCACTATAATCTGATGGCTAGATATCCTACCAGGTACAAATCAACCTCCACAGCTAATGCACCCCTCTCAGAAGTAGAATAGCTCCAGTAAATAATCAAGGCAAGTAGCTCCAAGCCTCCATGAATGAAAGAACGCAACCTCCCTCAAGAATTATCACAAAACTGACCTCATCCTCATCCTCCAAGAGCTCCTCTCTCAACAAGAAAAAGACCAAATGAAGAATGTGCCCCGCCTTCACCCTTTGCACCCCTCTTTGACTAGCAAAAGGAAACCTAGATATTCAAGGGTGGAGATCATTTCATCTCCAATCTAATCGATGGTTGAGATCTACCCATGAATATATAAATCAAAAACTCACTTTGGGTTAAGTTCCTAAGTCAACGTTATGTCTCTAATTCACCCCTTTGTGAACTAATAGTCATTTTAGGCCAAAATGACTAAATTTCACTTTATCCAAAGTCAAAGTGAAATTAGAGACATCCCCGGAAGTGTAGAACCTATAATTACAAAGAAGTATAGAAGAGCGTGTTGAACTAAAAGTTGTCAAGAGGAACCAGTTAGAATAGGTGTGTGGCCACCAATATCCACTTGGATCAAGTTGAGACTTGTTGTAGTCTCATCTCTTCTATAATGAAGAATCCTGTAACCAATCGAAGTTGGGTAAATTTTCCCAACCATGGATAACTTGAGTTGTGTCATAGTAGACTAAATCCATCAAGATAAATACAAATTATCGCATTATCCTCAACTAAGTCCCCAATTGAAATAATAATCTCTCAACACTGCGATATTCATGAGATATCTTGCTATTGTATCTTTTTTCCTCATCCAGGTAGAGGTGGATTTGTTTTTCAAGAGCATATTCCTAGATATGTTCATACTCTAGTACAAGGTTCCCAACACATTATGCATCTCTTTGGAAATATTTAATTTGATGATATAAATAATTAGGGGATTTTCACCAAATCCAATGGTATTTTCTTTGCATTTACTAACTTATTTTTGTGTTCTACTTTATCTTTGGGATTTATAGGTGGTGCAACTACATTATCCACAATGTACCATACATATTCCATTTCAAATAGGTTTTTTAATATCAACTTATATGGCACAAAGTTGGAGGCTCCTTCCAACAAGTTTACTACCTTCTTGTTGTGTTTTGCATGATCTTTGGGATTTGTAGGTGGTGCAACCTGTTGAAATGTTTGATAGTACTAAGAGAGGGGTGAATCAGTACTATATACTTTTATTACATTTTATTATGATCTGATTTTAAAACACAATTAGGATTTATACTTGCAAGTCATTTATACCAAAAATGTACTCATCATAATTGTAGACAATGTTCAACACATTTACACATGTAGAAGTGGAAACCCAAATTGTGAAGACCTTACAAATATTTATGAATGAATATAAATTCATGTAAGAATAACTTTCAATGAGGACACCAATCCTATGTAGGAACCAACCTACAAACACGAAACAACTTAGAAATGGACGAGGACACCAATCCTCTGTAGGCACCAACCTACAAACATACACCAACCTGTGAAAATTCTAGGTCCTATCAGGTTGCCTTCTTGGTCTGTCTTTGACCAAAGAAAGGCTCTAAGTTTCTTCTGTCAGGTAAATTATTTTCTGCTGCTTTATAACAACCAACAGTCCAAAAGTATTTTGTTGATTTGTTACGGTTATGTTCTCGATTTTGGGTGCTCTAGCATGTCATTTTTGTCACCAGAAATTAGTACATGCATCTCAAAATAAACATACCACACCTAAACATCATTTACTGTTGAATATGAACAGATCTAAGAAACTAAATCATGCATTTGTAGACACAAGTAGTTTTGGTCAACATGACCCTAAATAAAACCCCTGCCGGGGAAAACCGGTTTGGAGTATGTGTGTATATATGAGGAAAGTAGAAGAAATGTTACAGTAAATACAATATATGAAAGAACCTGATACAATAGAAACTCCAATTGATTTGATATACAAGATCTAAATCTTCATATGTTCCCCAGAGTGGTGTGCCACTCATGCAAACTTCCAGAACCACTGAATCTTCTCCAACTGCCAGCTATGAGCTTAGATCTAAAAACCCCTCCATAGGAATGAGGCTCTAGTAGATGGCCTCCCTTTGAAACTGATCTCACTATAATCTAATGGCTAGTTATCCTACCGGGTACGAATCAACCTCCACAGCTAATGCGCCCCTCTTAGAATTAGAGTACCTCCAGTAAATAATCAAGGCAAGTAGCTCCAAGCCTCCATGAATGAAAGAAAGTGACCTCCCTCAAGAATCCTCACAAAACTGACCTCATCTTCATCCTCCAAGAGCTCCTCTCTCAACAAGCAAAATACCAAATGAAGAATGTGCCCCACCTTCACCCTTTACGCCCCTCTTTGACTAGCAAAAGGAAACCTAGATATTCAAGGGTGGAGATAATCTCATCTCCAATCTAATCGATGGTTGAGATCTCCCCATGAATATATAAATCAAAAACCCACTTTGGGTTGAGTTTCCTAAGTCAACTTTATGCCTCTAATTCACCCCTTTGTGATCTAATAGTCATTTTAGGCCAAAATGACTAAATTTCACTTTATCCAAAGTCAAAGTGAAATTAGACAAAAGGTCGCACATGATTGAAGTAGAAGGTATGATAAAAAACCAACCATTCACTATTTTAGTTGATTCAAGGGCTAGCCATAGTTATATAGACCCTAGAGTGGTAGAAAGTTTGCATTTGATAAGAAACAATCATGAAAAGTCTTGGTTAGTGTAGCTAGCTACAAGAACCAAGAGGAAAGTCATGGAGTTAGTCAAGTCCTATCCTGTAGACATGAATGGACTGAGCACGAAGGTCGATTTGAACATTATGTCGTTAGGCTCTTATGAATGTCTAATTGGGATGGACTGGTTGGACCAGTGCCATGCCATCTTGGACTGTCAGAACAAGGCATTCACTTGCTTAGATGAAGAAGGGAATCAGAGAGTCATCCAAGGAATTCCTAGAGTTGTTACTGTTAGAGAAATCTCAATAATGCAGTTGAAGAAGTGCTATAGAAAAGGATGTCATTTATTTGCAGCCCATGTGGGGGAATTGCCTAAGGATAATGTGTCAAGTATTGAGGATCATGAGGTACTTAAAGAGTTCAAAGATGTATTCCAGGAAGTACCTGGACTACCTCCAAAAAGGGATATTGATTTCTCTGTGAACTTGATGCCTGGAGCAACTCCAATGTCAAAGGCTTCGTACAGGATGAGTGCGCCATAACTGAAAGAGTTGCAGCTATAGCTTGAAGAACTTATGAAGAAGGGGTATATACACCCAAGCGTGTCGCCTTGGGGTGCCCCAGTCCTATTCGTAAAGAAGAAGGATGGAACGCTGAGATTATGCATCGATTTCAGGAAATTGAACAAAGTAACGATGAAGAACAAGTATCCTCTGCCGAGGATTGATGATATCTTCGATCAGTTCAAGGGTGCAAAGATCTTTTCGAAAATAGATCTAAGATCGGGATATCACCAAGTAAAAATAAAATATGAATACATCAACAAGACCGCCTTTAGAACAAGGTATGTTCATTACGAGTTCACAGTGGTGTTGTTTGGACTGTCAAATGCACCCATTGTTTCTATGAGCTTGATGAATGGAGTATTCAGGGACTATCTAGACAAGTTTGTCATCATCTTCTTAGATGGAATTCTGGTGTATTCCAGGACTGAAGAAGAACATGAACAACATCCGAGGATGGTGTTGCAGGTGCTAAGAGAGCACCAACTACATGCCAAGCTGAGCAAGTGCTCATTTCATCAGGAGCGGATCCATTACTTGGGACATATTATCTTGAAGGATGGGATAGCGGTAGACCCTGAGAAGATTGAAGCCATTAGAGAATGGTCAATGCCAAGGAACATAATGGAAGTTAGATCCTTCATGGGTTTGGCTAGTTATTACAGAAGGTTCATCGCAGGGTTTTCCAAGATAGATCACCCTATCACTTCCTTGCAAAGAAAGGGGAAGCAGTTTCACTGGACAGAGGGATGTGAGGAAAGTTTCCAGCGATTGAAGAAGATGTTAACCAGTGCTCCAATACTAAGGACTATAGATCCAAATGCAGATTTCATAGTATGCACTGATGCATGCAAAGAAGGACTGGGAGGAGTCCTCAGTCAGAATGGATTTCATAATCTGTTATGAGTCCAGGAAATTAAAAGAGCACGAGAAGAACTATGCAACCTGTTGTTCCAAAGTTTGTGTTTTAAGGCTATAAAACACACCGTCTGGGCATCTATAATAATGATGTTTTCTTTCGAAACAATAGGTACTGAAGATTAGACCAAATTCAGTTTCTCAACTGTCTCTGTCTTTCTTCCCTAT
>ML803886.1:236121-258591 GCA_009831015.1 Picea engelmannii | reverse complement strand
AATCGTTAAGACTGATTTTTAAATGAGATTAGGATAATAATGATTTAATATAGGATTAGCGCATCGGGAAATCGGGAAATCGGAACATCGGGATTTAAAGTGTATTGAACTTTGTTATTTTCAAACCGCGAACTCCGATATCCTGGTGTTTATTTAGAAAAACTTAAATTTTGTCATTGATTTTTTCAGAATATGTCTTGAGTGTATTTCAAATTCATTAGATCTGGAAAATATTAATAATGCAAAGACTCCAGGATACTAAAATTTGTTCAAAAAACAAAATTTTAGTTCTGTTTCAACACAACCCATGAATTGGAGTTGTCAGCCATAGTTCATTCTCTAAAGAAATGGAGGCATTACCTCATGGGAAGGAGGTTTGAACTCAGAATAGACCATAATGGTCTGAAATATTTGTTTGATCAACCAACCTCAAACGCTAGACAAAGTAGGTGGCTAGAATTTCTGTGTGAGTACGACTTTGAGATCAAGCATATCAAAGGAAGGGAGAATAAAGTGGCTGATGCACTCAACATAAGGGTGCATGAATTACATGCTACAACTATTAGCATGTATCAGACTAATATTAAAAATAGAATTCTAGAGGCTGCAAATGCAGATATGCAGTACAGAGAATTGGTAGCCAAGATACAACAGGGTAAGATGGCACAGAAGATGGAAATTTATAAATTGGAAATAGATGGAATATTGTTGTACAAGAATAGAATTTTTGTACCCAATGTCCAGTGCTTGAAACAAATGATTTTGCAGGAGATGCATAATGTGCCTTATGCAAGGCACCCTAGATATCAGAAAACAATAGCAACGGTCAAGAGCCATTAATTTTGGTTGGGTATGAAGAGAGAGATCATTGAATACATCGCTAGATGTAAGGAGTGCCAGAAAGTTAAAGCTGAGCATAGACACCCAGCAAGGTTGCTACAACCTTTACCCATTTCTGAGTGGAAGTGGGATGTAGTAACGATGGATTTTATTATGGGTTTTCCCAGAACAACCAAGCTGCATGATTAGATCATGGTGGTGGTGGAAAAGCTTACAAAAGATGCCCATTTTATTCCACTGAAAACTACTCACAAGGCAGCAGATGTTGTTGATATTTTCATAAAGGAAGTGGCATGATTGCACGGAATTCCTAAAACGATTGTGTCCAACATAGACCCGAAATTCACCTCGAATTTTTGGAAATGATTGTTCAAAGGATTCAAAATGAATCTGAACTTTAGTACATCTTATCATCCTAAGTCTGATGGACAGACAGAGAGGGTGAATAGAGTAATAGAAGACATACTGAGAATGTATGTGATGGACAAACCATCAAGATGGGAAGACTACCTACACTTGGTAGAATTCACCTACAACAATGGGTATCATGCATCGTTGAAGATGACCCCATTTGAAGCACTTTATGGAAGAAAGTGCAATACTCTAGTGAGCTGGGATAATCCATCTGATAGAACAGTAATTGGGCCAGAGTTGCTCAAGGAGATGGAGGACCAAATGATAAAAATTAAGCAGAATTTGAAGGCTTCCCAGGACAGGTAAAAAATTTATGCTGATAAGAACAAAACCCACAGAGAGTTCAAAGTGGGCAATCATGTTTTCCTGAAAGTGAATGCTAACAGGAGTTCCCTGAAGCTGGGAAGTTGCGCCAAGTTGGCAACCATATTTTGTGGGCCATTTGAAATCCTGGAAAGGATCGGGCCAGTTGCATATATGCTTGCATTACTTGCATCCATAACTGTACATAATGTGTTTCATGTTTCATTTCTTAAAAAGTATATGCCTGGTGCTAATCATGTAATTGATTGGAATATGATCCAGGTGGAGCAAGAAGGTGTCCTACAAGTGTATCTTGTGCGCATATTGGACAGGAAAAACAAACAGCTCTGGAATTGAGCCATAGGGCTTGTAAAGGTCTAGTGGACCTAGTACGGTCTTGAGGACATGACATGGGAGCATGAAGATGTTATGCAGGCAGAGTACTCGCATATTTTTGAAAATTTTGAAAATCTTGCAGATGTAGTGTAAAGTTGCACTGAGGACAGTGCAAAAATAAGGGGAGGGGATTGTAATGTCCCCAAGGCTGAGCCCTATTGTAAATCATGTCTATGAAATATAAAGATTTCTTATGAATTGTAATTCAAATTTATAAGGTTGGTGAGACAAGTTATATAAGCTACTGGGCGTATGTGTTATTAGGTCAGGGAGCCTAAGTGTTGAAGGCCAGGAGCTTGATTTTTGTACATGTAATTATGCACAGTATTAATACAAAACATCTCTGTGTGTGGACTGACCACGATGAATGAGTGATGGGGGACTAAGCTTCCACAAAACTTGGGTAAGGGATTGGGGGATAGAAGGTTGGAAAGAGAGGCTAAGTGTGGAGCCTAGGGGCTTAAGTACTTGGGAATAATATTTTAATATTATCCCAAAAGCCATGTGAAATCTATGTTTTGTCCTAAGTTCCTGGGGAGGGATGCATGCAGCTTCATGGGCGACATGTGTCTGCCTAGATGCATGCAATTTAACCCAGGAAATGAGCCATGTTGGGGGTTCTCTTTCCATTTCGTCGACTGTTGCATAGGAGGGGGGTGGGAATTTCTCCAACCATCACTTGAATCCGAGGTTCAACCTTCCAATTCCTCCATCCTCCATATGTACATGTTTGGCCTATGTGATTGAACCTCTGTACACCTTACGCATATTTGAAACTAGAGAGAGTTGTGCTATGCTTTAGCGCTAATCATTTCCATTTCGAGTGTCCATACCCATTTTCCCAATTGACTGTTGTGGCCACACAATGATGGACTGCATGTGGCTTGCTGGCTAGTGTGAGGGAGGTGATTGTTGTTGAAGAGGTAGGTTACCCAGTCTATGAGTGACTCTCTCCAGTTGAGAGAGTGCATGGAGGAAGTGAGAACTCCTGGAAGGAGTCTTGTAGCTGCCATAGAGCTCGAAGACTACCGGTCTGGTCTATTGTTGAAGCCCAAGGGAAGGGAGGTTAGCAGATGATGGACTGTCTTGGTGACAGTGAAGATGTATACTCATGGGGTGGGACAAACATGTGGGGAATGAAAGTCTCTCGGTAGTGGGCATAAGTGGCTCCTGGGAGAGAATCCTTCTCCTGTGACTGTGTGTCTTCATGTATGCCCTGCCTAGCCTAGTAATCCCTACCCGGTGGAGCTTAGTCCCAGCTCGAGGGTGACCTACTGCTGAGAGTGATGAGAAGCGCAGTCTAAGGATGGGAGGTTTGTGGGAGGTCTACACGCAGTTGGTGAATTACATCCAGTCTAAAAGATAAGTATATACATGCGTATAATTTCAATTAAATATGCATGTCTACGATTCTAGCAATGTTTACATGTATTCTGCTATATTCGTGAATTATTGTTAATGTTGTGGATTATGTATGCTAATGGTATTAATTTTCTTACACTATGTTTAACTGTAATTAAGCAATTGTATTTCATAAGAATGCATAATATGTTACAATAGTGTTTTTCCGCGTAGTAATGTTGGCCCGACCATGGGGTTGATGGTCGGGAACGTTACAATGCATATGGCTACTGTTGTTTTAGGAATATGGCTTTGAGGTTTTGGTGAAACCAAGGAAGTTGAATGCAAGACTAGATCATGTATTGCACATACTATTAGGGGAAGATGCAGGAAATTTAGATGACAATTTCCTAGATGCACATCTATTTGTAATAAAAATGGTTGATGATTACTTCTCAGACATCATATAGTTTCTAAATACCAGAATGGCCCCATCATAGATGAAAGTCACGCAGAAGAATTTATTGTTAGTAAAAGTAGCATATTATCAGTTGATTATAGGAAATTTATACAAGTTGAGTGCAGATGGAATATTGAGACGATGTGTGTTGGAACATGAAAGACCGATGATACTCACACAAGCGCATGAAGGGATTGCAGGAGGCCATTATGTAGGAAAAGTGACTACACAAATTATGTTTTGCGCAGGGTTGTGGTGGCCCACACTTCACAAAGATGATAAGGAATATTTCTAGTCATGCGATCTATGTCATAGAGTGGGAATACCATCAAGGAGGGATGAAATTCCTTTAAATCCATAGGTTACCTTGAAATATTTTTATAAATGTTCCATATACTTTGTGGGGCCAATAAACCCACAAGAAATAATATCACGAGAAAGGTACATAATCACTGCAACGAAGTATTTGAAAAGATGGGAAGAAGAAGAACTAGTCACAAAATGCACCATAGAGACTACTATGATATTTGTTTTTGAGAGTGTAGTCATACGATTTGGATGTCCGCACATATTACTCAGTGATCAAGGAACACATTTTCTTAATAAGACAATTGCAACATTGACCAAGGATTTTTAAATTCATCATCAGAAGAGTACACCATATTATACTCAGGGGACAATGGAATCTTTCAATAAAATCATGGAGAATTCTTTGAGAAATATCTGCAACATAGGGAGAGATGATTGGGACCTAAGAGTTCCTCCAGTTTTATGGAATTATAGGGCTACAAGTAAAAAGTTGACAGGACAGACACCTTTTAGGTTGGTCTATTGGCAAGAAGCAATGATACTAATGGAGTTTATTTTACCTATTTTGTGCGTTGCAACGATCAATCATGTTTTAGACTCTGGTGCAATAGACAAGATGTTTTTATAGTTGGTACATCTTGAGGAAGATCGGTTTGCCGCAGGTTTCCATCAACAAGTACAGAAGGCAAGAGAGAAGGCACAACATGATAGACACATTAAAGAAAATAAGTTCCAAGTGCGAGACTTAGTATTACTCTATGAAGATAAGTTTATGCAGCATGTAGGGAAGTTTCGAATGCATTGGCTAGGACCCTATGTGATTGAGAATGTAACAAAAACAGGTGTTGCGTAGTTGGAAACCTTGAATGGAGAAGTCTTTGGAGGAATGGTGAATGGAAGTTGGTTGAAACTCTATAGAGATGATTGACAATATGTGTAGTAATATAGGTTATGCAAGAACACATGTATCATAGTAATTGTACTATAGTAGGGAGGAAAAATACAGAAAAACAAATAAAAAGTAGAAAAATGAAGAAAATCAAATAAAAAGTAGATATAGAAAAAAGAAAAAGATTATAGAGTACAAGGCATAAGAAATTGTGTAGAAGGAAATATTAGAGTGCATCAGGATAGAACTACGACAATTAAGAAAATAAAACAAAACAAAAAAAATATTGTGAAGCAAACAAATGTAAAAGAAACAACAATTGCGTAGTTTGGTAATGACAAGATCGTTAAAATGAATTAAATCAAGGAAACGACTGCTACAAAGTGGTAATGACATGTCATAAATACACCATATAATATTAAATGGTATAAGCCACTAAAAATCATGATAGATTGGTAGTACGAGGAAAACATCACACAACGGATTTGATAATCAAGATGGATTTATTTAACCATTCATCAACCATGTTAGTGGATTGGAAAAGTGAGTTAGGGCGTGCAGAGACATGAACATTTGGAAACAAGGAAAAAAAGTAGCTGGGAGTCACCAAGAAGGAATCATTGTTACTCAGAGTTGCATGCAAGTGAGAGTGAACCAAAGCAAACCAGAGTGACTTAGATCCGAACTACAGCCACACCAACACACACATAGAGCATGTAAATAAACTTGTTTTACAAATCAATGGCCCTATCGAAAGTTCGAGTTACATCATCAACGGAAAAACACCAATTAGAACGACCAAGAGGTGCATTAGAGGTGGAGGAAATACTTGGACCTTTGGGTTCGGCTTCAAGAGAAAGATTCTACAGGGTTTATATCCCCTAAGGGAAAGATAATGTACCACAAGTCAAAGTACCAGGAGATGGGAAATTCCCATTGGAAACATCACCAATCCCACCTAGTGTAAGTGTGGAAGGAGACATGCTTGGCAAGGTTACCAACCTCAAGTTTGTGGATCATGATATCATAGGCAATAAATTTTTTCCTGATATGGCCAGGGAAAATTACTTGTGTGCTAAGAGTGTACCAAGAACATGAGATATATTGTTGCAAACACAGACATGGGAAACCATACTTGAGAATTCCGGAATACTAAACCTATTGAATTTTCCACACTTTGGACGTAGCCTAAAATGAAATTCTTGTGTTAAGTTACTAATCAACTGCATCCATGGGGGTACATTGTGGTTTGACCCACCAATATCAATTGATGATGCATTGATTGCGTGGATCACAAGGCTTCTGAATGCGGGAGAGGATCATAATTTGGGTTTTTTCTAAAGGGAAATTCTTTGCTCCTCCCTCTATCATTGCACTAGTTATCTTTGGATGTTGGCAAACTCTTTTTGTACCCTCTTCATCCTTCTCCTCATATCCATTTTCTTATTTAGTTTCCATTGAGACTACTTCCCCGTCCCTTTTCTATTTTATAGATCGTTTCTTTTCTCCTCATTCTTCATCTCAACCTCTAATTTCTTCTTTGATACTTCTTGTTCTTTCCTCTTGTTTTTTTCCTCTATAGCTCCCTTTGATTCCTCTTCTAAAACTTTCTTGTATTCCTCTTCAACAACATTTTTATTTTGTTCTTCTTCTTCATATTTATTCTTTTGTTCCTCTTCTTTCGTATTCTTATTTTCCTCTTCCTTTGTTTCTCTCTTCCTTGCCTACTCCTCTACAATTTTTTTGCTTCCTCCTCTGCCTTGTTATTTTCTTCCTCTTATTCAACTATCCTACAATCTCCTTCTTCAATTTTGTTTTTCTCCTCTTCTTTTTGTGTCTTTCTTTATGTGTTTTTCCCTTCCTCTTTCTATTTTTCTCCATTGATTTCATCTCCTCCCATCCCTTTACTTTACTTCCTTGAATTACATGGGGAGAAATATCATCAATATATTGGGAAATTGATATTTGTTTCTTTTCTTGGGTGTGTTTCTCGTGTTGGGGTTGGCCTATCTCATTAAGACTAAGGAATTGGGTCCTTTTATTCAAATATTCTTTCATTTTCTTGAATTTTGTATTTTTCTTTGTCGTTGGAATAAAGGTTGGTTGTAGATATCTTTTTTTAGGAACCAAATCATTAGAAGTATATCCTAACCCTAGGACCTTGTGTCTCTTTTCAATAATAACACCTTAAATATGCCTTCTTCATTTTTTTCCTATTCCAACTATGCCTTTGAAACCTATGAATTTGATCATGAGGAATCCCTTTTCATAGGTGAGCCTTCCTTAACTTTCTTCTTGGGTAGGTACTTGAGTTTATGAAATTTTGTTTTCTTGATATTCCTCTCTTTCTGAGAATATATCGTTCCTATAGACTCATATTTATACTCAACCTCATCATGGATCTCATCATAGATCCTAAAAAATTTTGTGGTCTTTGGGGATCTTACAATAGGGGAACTTTTTCTACTTTGAGTTGCAATATAAATCTCCACCAAGCCCCCATCTTATGCCTTTTAAATTTTCCATGTAGTACCTCATGTCTTGTATTCTCAGGAAAGGCCACAAATTTCATATCATCTTTAGTAACAACATTTAACCCTCATGCCTATAAAAGGTAAATTACAGTGGGAATTTGGAATTGTCAAAATGGGGAGGAAGGAAATCCTAAAATAATGTTGTAGAATGATCCATATTTTCTACCATAAGTTCCTTTACCTCCAACCATGAATACTTCTTGGACAAATTCTCATCTAGGGTATTCTTCTCATGGTCATGAGGCCTAATCTTCTTATTTCCCTTAGCAACTACTAGAACAAAGTGAGGGTCATATTTACAAGGCGTGTCCCAAAGGAACTTCGTGGCTTAAATTATTTATCTTTCTTCCTTGCCACCCACGGGCATATCCTACCTTGGAAATTGGATAAGTAACGCAACCCTTCTTTTTAGACTTGAGGAAAAAAATCTTCTTAACATGAGACAACTACATGACATATTCTACTAGAAGTATTATGGGGATGAGGAACATTGGAAGTGTTTAAGGAGATAAATATAACCCATATATTTTTATTGCAGTAAAATATTCTCCCAACAACCATTCCCCTCTATTCACTGTAGTCCCTAATTGTAGGTAGGACCTAATTTTAGCAATCATTCTCTCTAGTTTCTTTCTTGTTATGACTAAGAAGGATATATACATAATCTTTTTGATATAATTAACCAAGAATAGACATAATCACTCTTCCTAACCCATGATATCTAGTTAATGAATATTAGTGGATCACCTTCCTTAAATTTATCAAGACCCTAGTAGTATATATAGGCACTTTGACATAAAATGAAAAGATACACTAGGTAGAAGGGGTACTGGAAAATATTGTAAGTCTTAAAATTAATTAACTAATCTCTCATTCCCTTGGCTAGGATTTTAACATATCTTATCTATGGAATATGATTGTGGGGATCATGGAAAATATCTAGGATGGACAACGTGGACTCATCAACCATCGAATCATACTCTCTCCCCGGCATTAAGTAAATAGGGCCACATACTCTTTGACCCATCTAGGAAATTCGTTATCCTTCATGGGGGAGGTTGGATCAGATATGGGATCTAACTTGGAAACAAATTGAATATTCAATCTCCTCCCTAATCATCAAAAAATATGAGGTACCTAATCCTTTAAACCTTGGGATACAATAATGTCTTGTTGAGTGCGATAAAATATGATTTTGGAAGTGATGAAAAAAATTTCTTGTGTGTGGTTGACAAACATGACCAAGGAGGGTACAAGGTCAAAAAAATATCACATACATTAGCAAATTGCAGAAATGGATATATTTGAGGAACCATAGTATGGAGTTCCTTCCTATTTTTGTAGGAATTGACCAAAGGATTCTCCTATTAGTTGGAAGGGGGGAAGAGTATTGGAGAGCATGGGTAGCTACCTTGGTGAATCTATCAATGAAAGGAGGGATTTGGGAAGAGGATTTATCACTCATATAAAATCAATGACTAGACAACCTGGTAGAATACTCTTTTGAGGAGGTTTTCTTATCCCTCAACATAATGGCTACTTTCTCTTAAAGAAAAATTAATAAAGTGGGGCTATCAGAATGACTTACCCTACAAAATGATAGTATCCAGATGACAGAAAAGGAAACCAATTTTGATGTGGGTGGAAGTATCGGATTCCATTGGAAGACCTAAGATATATTAATCTTTAAATATTTTTCATAAGAGATCCTTCATTTCCTTCAATATTTCACAAAAATGGCAGAGGTAGGTTTCATTATTTAAATTTTATGGAGAAAATCATTCCAACATGCGGGCATTGAATATGATATTGATTAATTAAATGGAGATTTTGTACAATAGTTGTTGGAAACCAAGTGGGGCTCAACATGTGGTGGGATCTCATTTCCTATGAATATTCAATGATGGTACCTTTGGGATGGATCTTCGTATCATTAGTTCATTCCAATCCTCCAAGGGAAAATATCTTGTAGATACAATATGGACCATAGATATTTATCCATAGGTGCATCCTCCACATTCATCTTCCTTGGAAGTGATGCAATTTTCTACACTAAAGGGGGAACCCCTACCAATCATTTATAGTATGCTTTATCTTTTCAAGTGGGGTAAAATATTGACCATCAGTATGTCCCTGGGAATTTTGATCTGTAAATGGGGGGCTTATAGCCTACTCACTTCACTAACATGGATACCTTTGTTGAATCTAAAATATGTTCTCTGTCTTAGTTTTATATAGAGTGTCTTGTCTATAGTAAATCCACTTGGCCTCTGTTACTCTGTGTTTCTCTATAATCTCTCTTCTTTGTCCACTGCAAATCCTTTCCCAAATCATACCATGCAAACTAAAACCAACTATTGTCACAATAGAAACCTAGTGTGTAAAGATCTATTATCGACAAATATTATGACGTTAATGACAATAATTTGGTGCAATGCTGATTATTTGTCTACAATGTAGTCAACCAATCTTAGGTCTCTATTGTGGATAGTCTATTGTCTATTGTCTTCTAATTCTACTCTTCAATCAATTACCAAGATCATGTTCACCAAAGAATATGAAATGACCAAGATAAAAACCCCAATTGACAGGAGTGGAATTGTAGTTGGCCAGAAGTGAAGTCGATCAAACAAAGAAGGGGAAAAATATCCCGATGAAATGAGTCAAACAATAGTGAGAAAAACTACTTGATGGACAAGTCGAGTTGATTGGTAGTGGGAATAATTGCTCATATAGGGAGAATTGGGTTAACCTCGGTGAAAAGAAATGTCTGATGGGATAATTTGGGAAACCAACAATGAGGGAAAATGTTCCAACAACTTTGAAAATTTGCCAACAACATCTAAATTCGCCCAACATATTCTAAATATGATTGAAAAATTATAGATATTCCTAGGTCGATAGGAATTCACCCAACAATGTTTAAAAAATCCCAACAGAACTGGAAAAGTCCCGAGAAAAGTGTATCTCACCCCAACAAAAGTAATTCGACCGCACTGAGTAAATTTGACCAACAATTAAGATAATATGACCTGTTGTCAGTCAATTCGACCAGGTAATTAGTTGGTCAAAAAGGTAAGTCAACAAAGTAAGAAATCAATCAACAAATGATTCAACCGAAGGAAGTGATAATTCAACCATAAAACAAAATCAAACCAAGTGAGATGAAATTGACCGTGGAGGTAAAATATCGACTTAGCAAAAGGGATTTGATTTATGAACAAAAATTAAGTCTCCCATGTAATATAAAATTGACTAGAATGATTTATTCATCTTGAAGATGAATCCAATTGACCAAGAGAACATGAACTCGACCAGGCACATAAGAAAATTCCCCTAGGGTGATGTAAACTTTCCCAGGCATGAAGATATATGCTCGGTGTTGGTGAAAAAGCATTATGGGTGTAAGGAATTCACACAACATATTTAAATTCCATTTGGAATTTAATTTGTATGCCCGAACACTAAATAATTTGATCCAGTGGTATTCAATTTGATGGGATGGAGTTAAGTCGATTGACCAGTGAAGGAATCGACCAACATAAAATTTATTTGACCAAGAAATAAAAACCTATCCTCCCTTGGTTTTATGTGAGCCGTTGTCGGCCGGTTATCATTCTAGAGTTGTTGCCATTCGTTAAATCCCAGTGGGAGAACTAAATTTTGAATGGAGCTAACATTTTTCTTGCGATAATTTTTTCATTAAAACAATGGATGCATTTATTAGTAGTTAGTAAGAAAAAATCTCACTTATGAACTGAATACCACAAACACAAGAAATCTCATTCCAATTCAAGGCATTACCCTGGAACCCAAACATGAAAACCAGTTTTGAACGGGGCTCAATATTTCATCTTGAAAATATCTGGTATAATGCATTCATGGCTTCCTTTGCCTCTCTCTTTCTTCGCCAAGTGACCCATGGAAAATGAGAGTGGGGGAAGAAATAGGGAGAGATTGGGGGAAGGCCAATAGACCTGACCCTTCATCAACCTTCTCCTTTATTTAATTTTTAATTACATTTATTTATGGATTTTCCTCTCTTTTTTTCTTTTTTTTGCCTTGTCTAAGTTTAATATTTTCATTTATTTACAAATTTTATTGATGTTCATTAATTTTCAATTTAACATTACAAATACTAAGTCTTACACCCATTTGTCGGTCTGGATCCATTTTGATTCACACCTCCCCATTGAGAGGATTTTGTTCCCCAAAATCTCAAGGAAATAAATCTGGATCAGTGCACTTCTGTCTGCTCCTATGGAACATGGCTCTAACCATGTCTCCTAGAAACAACTCTTAATCTAGTTCTAGCTCTAGATCATGGCTATGGTCCCTGGCTGTGTCTCTAGCTCTGGTTCTGGCTCGCTTGTTCCTTAATTACAAAATTATGCTCACTAACTATCAACTTTGCAATCTCCAGATCCAAACTCTCGACTCAACACTCATTTCCAAGTTGAATGTTGGTCTATGTCTTGTGTAACCCCAACACACTGCCATCATGCAAAAAACTTTCAAGGGAAGTGTGGCTACATTCCTCTGCTAGGATCATTTGCTTCTCATCACAAAAACAACCTTTGATGGTCATGTCACTTTAATGAACAATATGTATACCCCTACATCCTGGTTGTAGGATGGGTCCATCCACTAGCAAGCCATTCTTCAACTAGAGTGCAATGGTAGAGATATCAACCCATTCTTGTATGAAGAACATGGAGTTCTCAAGAAATCCTCCAAGTTCATTGATCTCTGTGCACCATTCTCTGACACAACTCCAAGATGGGGTTCTTTGGATTCAATACCGGAAACTCAAATCGGATTGTGGCCACTATTAGCATCAACCTATTTTCCCTACCTTTTATTTTCCTTCTCTCCTATGTTGTTATCTCTCCTTGGACAAATTTTGTCACTTAGACTAGAAATGCAGGTAGCTCTTCATCTTTCCTAATATTCACTCTCCACACCCTTCTCCTGGATGTGGGATGTCTAGGGTGAAGTTTTGAATGAAGTCACCCACAATTCTCTTCCTAGTGACCCAAATTATAGTGGTGGAAAAATTTCTCATTTATGCTCCAAGGACTTCTTGAGATACTCCTCCTCTCAATGGGCCTCTGTGTGTGTTGTTGAATTGGAGAATCCTTCTTTCCACTCAACTTCTGAAAACAATCAGGCCTGTGGAATATGTCTTGCTTCTTCCACCAAGCTGCCTCACAATGGCCTCTCTTTCCACAAAATGAACATGGATATGTATACCAACAACTATCTACGGTATTGCCTCTCTTCTTACAACAGTGACAAACAAGAAATTTAGGGTTTGATGTGGACCTCCTAGTTTTCTTCTTTTTCTTTCTTTCGTTGATTAGTGTGTTGTTATTTCTGAGTGCAAGTGTGGGTTGAGTCTTCAAAATATCCTCACTGTTTCTCTCCTTCAATCTACCACAATGAATTTGAGGTGGTAGTGGGTTGCTACCATTTCTTATTGTTGTTTCTCCTTCTCCTGTTGAGAAATCCAACTCCAACATGTTGGTTTCCTTCATGGTGATGGAAGTTTCACTTCTACCATAAAATCTTAGGCCTCCATGCTTGGCCTAGGGTGTAGCTACAATGAAGGTCATGATGCCTTCTCTCCTCTTTCCTAGCCCTCAATGTCCATCATAGCCCATTTTCCTTAAAATTTTGGAATCAATTCCTCCAATATGCTTCTTAAAGTCAACAATCTTCTCTAGAGAAATTGAGGGATGCTTTTAAGGATGGAAATTTATTTTAAAGTGTAGAAACCTTGGTGAATCTTACTAATCCTTCATATTCCAACTATAAAATGTTTGGAGATATTTTTGTAAAAATATTCAAATTTCCAAGGATTTTATATAGTTTGTAGATTTTTTTGGCGATTTTTAAGGCAAAACAATTTTATCCTATAGAATTTGGGCGAATCATTTTTATAATACCGAATATGTTTTGGGGAAAAACCTTGGAAAATTATCCCATGAGCGAAATTTAGCCCCTAAAATCATCCCTGGAGAAATTTCTATGGAAAGTGAGCTTACCATGGTGGTCTCAGTCATAGTGCTAGCATCTACAATGGAAATGAAAGGTCAATTTTCTTCTCATTGTTCTTGGACAGGTTACCAACCTCAAGTTTGTGGATCATGATATCATAGGCAAGAAAAAATTTCTTGATAGGGCCAGGGAAAATTACGTATGTGCTAAGAGTGTACCAAGAACATGAGAGATATTGTTGCAAACACAAACATGGGAAACCATACTTGAGAATTTGGGAATATTAAACCTATTGAAGTTTCCACACTTTGGACATAGCCTAAAACCCAATTCTTGTGTTAAGTTATTAATCAACTGCGTCCATGGGGGTACATTGTGGTTTGACCCACCAATATCAATTGATGATGCATTGATTGTGCATATAACAGGGCTACTGAATGGAGGAGAGGATCATAATTTGGGTTTTTCCTGAAGGGACATTCTTCGCTCCTCCATCTATCGTTGCACTAGTTATCTTTGGATGTTGGTAATTTTGTCCGTCATTCCTCACTCTTTTCATACCCTCTTCATCCTTCTCCTCATATCCATTTTCTTATTTAGTTTCCATGGAGACTACTTCCTCATCCCTTTTCTATTTTATAGATCGTTTCTTTCCTCCTCATTCTTCATCTCAACCTCTAATTTCTTCTTTGATACTTCCCGTTCTTTCCTCTTGTTTTTTTCCTCTACAACTCCCTTTGATTCCTCTTCTACAACTTTCTTGTATTCCTCTTCTACGACATTTTTATTTTGTTCTTGTTCTTCATATTTATTATTTTGTTCCTCTTCTTTCGTGTTCTTATTTCCCTCTTCCTTTGTTTCTCTCTTCCTTGCCTACTCCTCTACAATTTTTTTGCTTCCTCTTATGCCTTGTTATTTTCTTCCTCTTATTCAACTATCCTACAATCTCCTTCTTCAATTTTGTTTTTCTCCTCTTCTTTTTGTGTCTTTATTTATGATTTTCCCTTGCTCGCTCTATTTTTCTCCATGGATTTCATCTCCTCCCATCCTTTTACTTTACTTCCTTGAATTACATTGGGAGAAATATCATCAATATATTGGGGAATTGATATTTGTTTCTTTTCTTGGGTGTGTTTCTCATGTTGGGGTTGGCCTATCTCATTAAGACTAAGGAATTGGGTCCTTTTATTCAAATATTCTTTCATTTTCTTGAATTTTGTATTTTTCTTTGTCGTTGGAGTAAAGGTTGGTTGTAGATATCCTTTTTTAGGAACCAAAGCATTAGAAGTATCTCCTAACCCTAGGAACTTGTGTCTCTTTTCAATAATAACACCTTAAATATGCCTTGCTCATTTTTTTCCTATTCCAACTATGCCTTTGAAACCTATGAATTTGATCATGAGGAATCCTTTTTCATAGGTGAGCCTTCCTTAACTTTCTTCTTGGGTAGGTACTTGAGTTTATGAACTTTTGTTTTCTTGATATTCCTCTCCTTCTGAGAATATCTCGTTCTTGTAGGCTCATATTTATGCTCAACCTCATAATGGATCTCATCATAGATCCTATAAAATTTTGTGGTCTTTGGGGATCTTACAATAGGGGAACTTTTTCTACTTTGAGTTGCAATATAAATCTCCACCAAGCCCCCATCTTATGCCTTTTAAATTTTCCATGCAGTACCTCATGTCTTGTATTCTCAGGAAAGGCCACAAATTTCATATCATCTTTAGTAACAACATTTAACCCTCATGCCTATAAAAGGTAAATTATGGTGGGAATTTGGAATTGTCAAAATGGGGAGGAGGGAAATCCTCAAATAATGTTGTAGAATGATCCATATTTTCTACCATAAGTTCCTTTACCTCCAACCATGAATAATTCTTGGACAAATTCTCATCTAGGGTATTATTCTCATGGTCATGAGGCCTAATCTTATTATTTCCCTTAGCAACTACTAGAACAAAGTGAAGTTCATATTTACAAGGCATGTCCCAAAGGAACTTCGTGGATTAAATTATTTATCTTTCTTCCCTGCCACTCATGGGCATATCCTACCTTGGAAATTGGATAAGTAACACAACCCTTCTTTTTAGACTTGAGGAAAAAAGTCTTCTTAACATGAGACAACTACATGACATATTCTACTAGAAATATTATGGGGATGAGGAACATTGGAAGTGTTTAAGGAGATAAATATAACCCATATATTGTTATTGTAGTAAAATATTCTCCCAACAACCATTCCCCTCTCTTCACTTCAGTCCCTAATTGTAGGTAGGACCTAATTTTAGCAATCATTCTCTCTAGTTTCTTTCCTGTTATGACTAAAAAGGATATATACATAATCTTTTTGATATAATTAACCAAGAATAACCATAATCACCCTTCCTAACCCATGGTATCTACTTAATGAATATTAATGGATCACCTTCCTTAAATTTATCAAGACCCAAGTAGGATAGATAGGCACTCTGACATAAAATGAAATGATACACTAGGTAGAAGGGGTACTGGAAAATATTGTAAGTCTTAAAATTAATTAACTAATCTCTCATTCCCTTGGCCATGATTTTAACATATCTTATGTATGGAATATGATTGTGGGGATCATGGAAAATATCTAGGATGGACAACGTGGACTCATCAACCATCGAATCATACTCTCTCCCCAACATTAAGTAAATGGGGCCACATACTCTTTGACCCATCTAGGAAATTCGTTATCCTTCATGGGGGAGGTTGGATCATATATGGGATCTAACTTGGAAACAAATTGGATATTCAATCTCCTCCCTGATCATCAAAAAATATGAGGTACCTAATCCTTTAAACCTTGGGATACAATAATGTCTTGCTGAGTGGAGTGTTTAGAATGGAAAATATGGTTTTGGAAGTGATGAAAAAAATTGCTTGTGTGTGGTTGAAAAACATGACCAAGGAGGGTACAAGGTCAAAAAAATATCACATACATTACCAAATTGCAGAAATGGATATGTTTGAGGAACCATAGTATGGAGTTCCTTCCTATTTTTGTAGGAATTGACCAAAGGTTGCTCCTATTAGTTGGAAGGGGGAAGAGTATTGGAGAGCATGGGTAGCTACCTTGGTGAATCTATCAATGAAAGGAGGGATTTGGGAAGATGATTTATCACTCATATAAAATCAATGACTAGACAACCTGGTAGAATACTCTTTTGAGGAGGTTTTCTTATCCCTCAACATAATGGCTACTTTCTCTTAGAGAAAAATTAATAAAGTGGAGCTATCAGAATGACTTACCCTACAAAATGATAGTATCCAGATGACAGAAAAGGAAACCAATTTTGATGTGGGTGGAAGTATCAAATTCCATTGGTAGGCATAAGATATATTAATCTTTAAGTATTTTTCATAAGAGATCCTTCATTTCCTTCAATATTTCACAAAAATGGTAGAGGTAGGATTCATTATTTAAATTTTATGGAGAAAATCATTCCAACATGCAGGGATTGAATATGATATTAACTAATTAAATGGAGATTTTGTACAATAGTTGTCGGCAACCAAGTGGGCCTCAACATGTGGTGGGATCTCATTTCCTATCAATATTCAATGATGGGACCTTTGGGATGGATCCTCGTATCATTAGTTCATTCCAATCTTCCAAGGGGAAATATCCTATAGATACAATATGGACCATAGATCTTTATCCATTGGTGCATCCTCCACATTCATCTTCCTTGGAAGTGATGCAATTTTCTACACTAAAGGGGGAACCCCTACCAATCATTTATAGTATGTTTATCTTTTCAAGTGGGGTAAAATATTGACCATCAGTATGTCCTTGGGAATTTTGATCTGTAAATGGGAGGCTTATAGCCTACTTTCTTCACTAACATGGATACCTTTGTTGAATCTAAAATATGTTCTCTGTCTTAGTCTTATATAGAGTGTCTTGTCTGCAGTAAATCCACTTGGCCTCTACTACTCTGTGTTTCTCTATAATCTCTCTTATTTGTCCACCACAAATTCTTTCCCAAATCATACCATGCACACTAAAACCAACTATTGTCACAATAGAAACCTAGTTTGTAAATATCAATTATCGACAAATAATATGACGTTAATGACAATCATTTGGTGCAATGCTAATTATTTGTCTACAATGTAGTCAACCAATCTTAGGTCTCTATTGTGGATAGTATGTTGTCTATTGTCTTGTAATTCTACTCTTCAGTCAATTACCAAACTCATGTTCACCAAAGAATATGAAATGACCAAGAGAAAAACCCCAATTGACAGGAGCAGAATTCTAGTTGGCCGGAAGTGAAGTCGATCAAACAAAGAAGGGGAAAAATATCCCGATGAAATGAGTCAAACAATAGTGAGAAAAAGTAGTTGATGGACAAGTCGAGTTGACTGGAAGTGGGAAGAATTTCACATATAGGGAGAATTGGGTTAACATCGGTGAAAAGAAACGTCTGATGGGAAAATTTGGGAAAACAACAATGAGGGAAAATGTTCCAGCAACTCTGAAAATTTGCCAACAACATCTAAATTCGCCCAACATATTCTAAATATGCTTGAAAAAATATAGATATTCCTAGGTCGATAGGAATTCACCCAATAATTTTTAAAAAATCCCAACACAATTGGAAAAATCCCAAGAAAAGTGTATCTCACCCCAACAAAAGTAATTCAACCGCACTGAGTAAATTTGACCAACAATAAAAATAATCTGACCTATTGACAGTCAATTCGACCAGGTAATTAGTTGGTAAAAAAGGTAAGTCAACAAAGTAAGAAATCAATCAACAAATGATTCAACGGAAGGAAGTTATAATTCAACCATAAAACAAAATCGAACCAAGTGAGATGAAGTCAACTGTGGAGGTAAAATATCGACTTAGCAAAAGGGATTTGATTTATGAACAAAAATTAAGTCTCCCATGTAATATAAAATTGACTAGAATGATTTATTCATCTTGAAGATGATTCTGATTGACCAAGAGAACATAAACTCGACCAGGCACATAATAAAATGCCCCTAGGGTGATGTAAACTTTTCCAGCCATGAAGATATATGCTCGATGTTGGTGAAAAAGCATTCTAGGTGCAAGGAATTCACACAACATATTTAAATTCCATTTGGAATTTAATTTGTAAGCCCGAACACTAAATAATTTGATCCAGTGGTATTAAATTTGATGGGAGGGAGTTAAGTTGATTGACCAGTGAAGGGATTGACCATAAAAAAATTTAATTGACAAAGAAATAAAAACCTATCCTCCCTTGGTTTTATCTGAACCGTGGTTGGCCAATGATCATTCTAGAGTTGTTGCCATTCATTAAATCCCAGTGGGAGAACTAAAATTTGAATCTAGCTAACATTTTTCTTGCGTTAATTTTTTCATTAAAACAATGGATGCATTTATTAGTAGTTAGTAACAAAAAATATCACTTATGAACTGAATACCACAAACACAAGAAATCTCATTCCAATTCAAGGCATCACCCTGGAACCCAAACATGAAAACCAGTTTTTAATGGGGCTCAATATTTCATCTCGACAATATCTGGTATAATGCATGCATGGCTTCCTCTGCCTCTCTCTTTCTTCGCCAAGTGACCCATGGAAAATGAGAGTGAGGGAAGAAATAGGTAGAGATTGGGGGAAGGCCAATAGACCTGACCCTTTGTCAATCTTCTCCTTTATTTAATTTTTAATTACATTTATTTATGGATTTTCCTCTCATTTTTTCTTTTTTTTTGTCTTGTTTGAGTTTAATATTTACATTTATTTACAAAGTTTATTGATCTTCATTAATTTTCAATTTAACATTACAGGTAGTAAGTATTACACCCATTCGTCGGTCTGGATCCATTTTGACTCACACCTCTCCATTTAGAGGATATTGTTCCCCAAAATCTCAAGGAAATCAATCTGGATCAGTGTACTTCTGTCTACTCCTATGGAACATGGCTCTAACCATGTCTCCTAGAAACAACTCTTAATCTATTTCTAGCTCTAGATCATGGCTCTGGTCCCTAGTTGTGTCTCTAGCTCTGGTTTTGGCTCACTTGTTCCTTAATTACAAAATTATGCTCACTAACTATCAACTTTTCAATCTCCAGATCTGAACTCTCGACTCAACACTCATTTCCAAGTCGAATGTTGGTCTATGTCTTGTGTAACCCCAACACACTAACATCATGCAACAAATATTCAAGGGAAGTGTGGCTACATTCCTCTGCCAGGATCATTTTCTTCTCATCACAGAAACAACCTTTCATGGTCAATTCACTTTAATGAACAATATGTATACCCCTACATGCTAGTTGGAGGACTGGTCCATCCACTAGCAAGTCATTCTTCAACTAGTGTGAAATGGTAGAGATATCAACCCATTCTTGTATGAAGAATATGGAGTTCTCAAGAAATCCTCCAAGGTCATTGATCTATGTGCATGATTCTCTGACACAACTCCAAGATGGGGTTCTTTGGATTCAATACTGAAAACTCAAATCGGATTGCGACTACTATTAGCATCAACATGTTTTCCCTACCTTTTATTTTCCTTCTCTCCTGTGTTGTTATCTCTCCTTGGACAAATTTTGTCACTTAGACTAGAAATGTAGGTAGCTCTTCATCTTTCCTAATATTCACTCTCCACACCCTTCTCCTGGATGTGGGATGTCTAGGGTGAAGTTTTGAATGAAGTCACCAAAAATTCTCTTCCTAGTGACCCCTCAAATTATAGTGGTGGAAAAATTTCTCATTTATGCTCCAAGGACTTCTTGAGATACTCCTCCTCTCAATGGGCCTCTGTGTGTGTTGTTGAATTGGAGAATCCTTCTTTCCACTCAACTTCTGAAAACAATTAGGCCTGTGGAATATGTCTTGCTTCTTCCACCAAGATGCCTCACAATGGCCTTTCTTTCCAGAAAACGAACATGGATATGTATACCAACAACTATCTATGGTATTGCCTCTCTTCTTACAACAATGACAAACAAGAAATTTAGGGTTTGATGTGGACCTCCTAGTTTTCTTCTTTTTCTTTCTTTCATTGATTAGTGTGTTGTTATTTCTGAGTGCAAGTGTGGGTTGAGTCTGCAAAATATCCTCATTGTTTCTCTCCAGTCTACCACAATGAATTTGAGGTGGTAGTGGGTTGCTACCATTTCTTATTGTTGTTTCTCCTTCTCCTGTTGAGAAATCCAACTCCAACATATTGGTTTCCTTCAAGAAAATGGTTTTCTTCATGGTGATGGAAGTTTCACTTCTACCATAAAATCCTAGGCCTCCATGCTTTTCCTAGTGTGTAGCTTGGATATTATATTGTCTATCAACTTGTAATTATTATCTTCAATCAATCAGAACGCTCATGTTCACCAAAGAAGATGAAATGACCAAGAGAAAAAACCCAATCAACCAGAGAAGAATTCT
The DNA here is from genome assembly GCA_009831015.1 of Picea engelmannii. NCBI lineage: Eukaryota > Viridiplantae > Streptophyta > Pinopsida > Pinales > Pinaceae > Picea > Picea engelmannii. Next base: position 237,676 of record ML803886.1, on the reverse strand, counting down.
AGTCTACTCAAAGTGAAGTCAACCAAAGAAAGAAGGGGAAACAATAGCCCGATAAAATGCATCAACCAATAGTGAGAAAAACTACTTGATGGACGAGTACTTGTTCTTTTGAGGCCCTAAAGAAGCTTTGGAAAAATGACAATATTGTCATTTTGAAAGACGACAAGGGAGAGGATAGATCGATCTTGAATAAACCAGATTACCATAATAAGATGATTGAACAACTTTATACAAGAGGGAAATATAATAATATATCTAGAAATACCTTAAATAAGGTAACCAATGAGTTCAATAAGGCCATTAAGGAATCCCTCCTAGATGCTCATACCAAAAAGAAACTAACGCTGAGTTTCCCCACCATCCCCAGGATTTATGGGTTACCAAAAATCTATAAAAATGACATCCCTCTAAGATCAATTGTGAACATGATTGACGCCGAGTTGCCCCATCATCCCCAGGATTTATGGGTTACCAAAAATCTATAAAAATGAAATCCCTCTAAGATCAATTGTGAACATGATTGGTTCACCAATGTATGAATTGGCCAAGTTCTTAGCTAGAGACTTGAAGCCTCTTGTAGGGAAAATAAAAATATTCATAAAGGATTCAAGTGGATTTTTGATATGGTGAAGAAAACCACTCTTAATCCACATGAAATTACATCATTGTTTTATATGTGGTCACCTTGTTTACAAGGATCCCCTTATGAAGCTATGGAGGCCATAAATAAGGTTAATAATCCTTTCACTACCAAGTTGATATATTTCTTCATCTAATTAACATTATTTAGTTTCCTTGGTGTGTTCTATGAGTTGAATAATGGAGTGGCCATGGGTTTACCACTATCCCCAATAGTGTCAAACGTCTTTATGGAATACTTTGAAATTAAATTCATATATTTGTGTCCTCTCAAACCCAAATATTGGAAAATCTACATTGACAATATCAATGTGATCTAGCCCCATGGGAGGGAAGAATTCGATAGATTTTTTCATCACTTAAACCATTCTCATTGATATCGAAGTTATCGAAGTCACACTCGATTACAATATCTTGTTCGGACTTAGCGACATGTACGCTATGAAGGCAGTGGCATCTTCTGTCTTTCGGACAATCATGTTTCCCCACAACGGAAAGATTGTAACCATCGACCAAGTATCATATTATGACCCCAACCCCTCTGCCAATGTCGATAATATTCTTCCCCTCATCCACACCAACCAAGATGTATATCCACTCATAGAGATGGGTCCCGGGATTTTCAAATATCCATCCTTGTTAGGGACGTACCATGGAGCACCACCACTCCTTCCCCCTAATCAAGTATGCATCGTTACATCTAATCAAACTCACATGGAGGATACTTGTCCTCCTCAGGAAGCTCCAGTCATTCCTGACGTCTCAGCAGTCATAGCATCACTCCCACAGGAGCCTCCTGCGAACTCGTCGACCCCCACAGTCCACGAATCCACACCCCCTCAAGGGCCTAATCCCATTTGGGAGACAGTTCCTCGACCCCTCACTCAAATTCCCTTCTTTTACCCACCACCCGGTG
>ML803886.1:209080-221934 GCA_009831015.1 Picea engelmannii | reverse complement strand
CAGTTTGATGCCTTGCACAGTCAACATTGATTAAAGGAAAATTTGGTGACTATAATAGAAAATTATCTTACACAGAGATCTGTTGTCTTATTATACCAACAACAAATTATCTCAGTAGGGAATCAACTGCTTTCTGAGTAAAGGAAATGCCCAAACGGAGAGTTTGAAACCCCTCCTAAGTTTCATCACATTACCAAAGAATTTTTTAATAGATTATATGCGTACATAATTATAGATTTAGGTTTCAGAACCTATTAGGTGAAACTGGAATTTTAACTCTTTTTACACATACTATCTTGTAGAACGAAAGTAAGAGAACAAATATAATAATCAGGGAGTTACGAAATTTAATGTGAAATTCATAGAAATAGTTTGAGTATACATACGCCTTCTCGTTTGACACAAAGTACTACCATATATTGCAGAAGTAAGATATTGTACCCTCAGAGAATGGCCATTTATATATGATTACATTTATAAAGAAATTAACCCAGACATAATTGAAAGAATCGTAAACTCTTAAACCCAGTTCTGTCTAATTACCTAAGGCATGGGCCTGGTCAATGCCTTTGTGACTGGAAATAGTATAGTTTCAGACATTTCATATGCGCATAAGTAAGGTATATTAAGAGAAAAACTTGAATACATCTCGGAATGAAATAAGAAGCCCATCTAATTAATTACAAGTTCAGACTGAAATGTTACAACTGTAAACACAAAAGGTTATACACCCAATGCTCTTATCTTGTCGAGGACCCACGTTGTTAAAGATTTAAAGTGAAACTACAAGAATTAAAAGAACTAACAATATATTAATCAGAATGGAAAGAGAATTTAAATCGTATTTTCCTTCTTCAAATGTCAAATTAGGACACCATGAAAATCTGATTGCACCTTTCAGCCAATCCTTTAGTTATTGAAATCGAACCTTGATTGGGCCGTGAAATTTAACAACAGAAGTAACACAACATTAAATAATCTCTATCACAGAGAGTTAACCCTTCTGTCTTGAGTTACCTAAGCTTATGGAGGAGGGCATAACGGAACCCGATTACCTTTCACACGGATGACAGTGGTTGTCCTCCATGTATCCACATAGCCGAAAACCCTGCACACATTGTGAAAAATCCATTACAATTCACTCAATAGAAAGGAGAATATTTAATAAAATAGGAAAGTATAACCGAAATAATACTTAACTCCGAATGGGGGAATCTGACACCCTTCTCTGTTGTGACCATCGTGTATTGTCCAGACCAAAAGGGGGAGGATTAGACCGAATCTCTCTAATGGGTACCCTCACAAAACAAAGGGGCCCATCATTAGTAACAAGAATCTGAGATCAATCAATGTAACAGTATAGAGAACAAAATAACAATTATTGGTTATATATACAAGCTGCATAATAAGCATAAAACTGAGGTTTAAGTCAATTATATAAAGGGAAAATATACAGAACCATTAATATATCCAACACCCTAAGAATAAATTTAAGGAACATGTAGGAACAACACAATGACAAATACTCTAGTTATACACACCTTCACACACATCCAAATTATGAGTAAGTGGGCATGAAGATAATAACCCAAATTTTCTTTAGTTACAGTTAGGGTCTGAGTCTTACTTAATGGATAGTCTGACTACTATCTATTTAGGAAGACTCTCAAACGATGAGATTGCATTCTTAATAACTTGTTGATAAGTTTGGGAAATAGAAAAAAGGTGAAGAAAAACCCCTGCCTTTGTATACGACCAGAATAGAAAACCATCTATTTACCAATGAGATTTCAGTACCATAAAATAGGTATAACATTCGGACTCTTACAAGTCCCTAGTCAAACAAACCCCCGACCATAACTCTGACGAAGCACAATATGGAACATTACAAAGAGGAAACTCAAAAACGAGTGTAGGAGGAGATTATAAGAGCCTACCGGCAAGTTACCACTCGTGTGAAATGCTTGGAAGAAATCACGAGAACAATAAACCATAACAGGGTAAATGATCTTATTGAACGAATGATTAATGAATATGGAAATAGGATTGTCACTTACCGATAGAAGAAATAGCCAGGAGGCGCTCCATACCACCAAACCCCTTGCAAAGTAAAAGTCAAGAAACAATGCAAAAACACAGAGCCCATTTCAAACCAGGCTCGCACAATGTGACAATGAACACTGGCTACTACCCTAAATACGAAACTGTGCATATTGAATGTAGTGGGTACAACAGGAAAATGCACCATGTGACTTGAGAGATTTGGTGTGCTTGGGTTGTATGAGGGTACAAAGTTGGCTCTTATCTCTCACCCACCTCTATTAATGGTCGGTCAGAGAATTAACTCTTGACTGTCAAAACCTCCAGTCTTATTTATGAGGGCCAATTTGGGTCTTTTCAAGAACCTATGTTTCATATTTATCAACCTCTAATCACTACTAGTCTAGTTGGCGCCAATGGTTAGTTTAGTTTAAAACCTAGTAAGTTTCAATCAACTGTTCATTTGGGGTTCACTTCTAGTTAGGAAGTTGGTTGGTTTTCATCGTGAGGAAGGATTCTCAATCCACCAAAGAATGGTCGAGGATGCCTTTCATAGTCCTTAACCAACCATGAAACACTTTGAAATAACTCGTTCAACAGTTGAACAATTAAGTTTTGACTACCATTACTTTGTTGTATATAGTTATTCAGGGCCTTAGAGTTAGACTTGTGCATGTTTATGGAGACATGTGTTAAAGAAGAGGCTGAGGTCTTAAGTACTAGGCCTATGTCTAGTTTCCCTTGTATTACAAAATATTTAAACTTTAATCCCTTACAAATGGTAATATGACTTCACAAAAAGAAAACGCTAGACTATGGTTCTATAATGCTAGAAAAGGAAGTTTGAATACATGGGGTATCACAACAATCAATAAGGATATTCCTCCTATTATCAATCTATTTTTACAAGCTTAGAGCTTATTGCACCATAGAAGAAATTTTCTTTTTATGATGAAATTGAGGTATATTACAAGAAGTTACCTAAAAGGGAGAGCTCAACAGGAATGAAAAAGACACGACGGTGACTACAAAATGACAAAAATACTTAAACATTTTCCAAAGAATACACCACATTATTTAATCTATATTAGTATTATGTTTAAGGGAGAACTTACCAGGGTTTCAAACCTCATCGCCAGTTACATTCATGGAGTGACCACCATTATATATAGTCTTCGCCTCTAAAAAATGTGATACACAGAGCCTCTTCGTAAAAAATCAGAAATGACAAACACTAAATCTACTCAAACCCTAAACGATGCCTTGTCACCTCAGAATAAATGTGGAGAGTGTGGAGGATGGGTGAGCCATGTGACAATGGTAGGGTCGATGTGACACTTTGGGTGTAAAGCCAAGCGAATTTAGTGTGAATAGTAGGACTACCATTTATGATGGGTATAGAGCTTTAACTACCCTAACAGTGAACCTTTCCCCACTTAAGGAATGTCTCTTTCACACCCCCCTACGTTAGTCTTAGTTAGCAGTTCGACCCTCATTGTCAAATGTACACCAGTGATATGGCTTAGATATTTCATTACAATCAGCGTACCGGTTCTATGAACCATTAATTGACCAGAACTTGGTAGTTATGATAGTTACTGGTCTTTAAACCTAACTCATGGCTTTGTTGATGGGAACCAAGTAAAGTTCCCTAGAGCTAAATTACTATTGTGGACTTGTGCGCGAACATGGAGACCTTATGTGAAAAAAGGTAAGTGTGTTCTGGATTGTGAGGCTACACATTATCCACATAGTCCCTCTGCATAAAGTTTTTTTAATGAAGGAAAAAGGGAATTGCTAAAGCCTTGGGAGTTATCTCTCTTATAACCTTCCTACTTGGATAACTCAAGAAAGTATAGTCAAACATCTTGGGGTAGGTAGGACTTAGGAGTTTTATAATAGAATTTTTATAATAGAGTTTTACGGTAGAGTTTTATAATAGAGTTGATGATAGAGTTTTATAGCTTAGGGATTTCCCTACTTCTACCGAGTAAGTAGATAAACAATTTTTTTTTTTTTGTATGGTAAATTTGAGGTTCATTACATATGGTATCAGAGCGAAGGTTACAACACTTGGACCTTGAACAGGGCTATCTGATTACTTAGCATGTAATTCTGTTATATAAAACTAATAAACCTTTATTGTTGCAAACAAAAAACCATTTTTTGTTTTGTGTTAATCATGGTCGCATAGGATGACGCAGAAATCAGAATTGATGGGAATCACAAACAAAGACTTCCTAAAAATCAGACACAGAATAGTGACAGAAGCTCACCCACTAAAGTTCTAGAAACAATGAGGAATCTCATTGTCGAGCTGTAGGTTTTCAAAGTCGACAATGAGAAACTGAAGAAAGCACAACAGGAGAAACATGAAATAAATGAAGTTCTGTTGTGCAATATAGTGACAAAGAAAATCCCAAAGGATGATAACAATGAAGAAGACAATAGAAAAAGGGCCTCCAAGAATTCTAGGCTAGAAGTAGAAAAAGAGGACAGTTCATCTGAAGGTACACTTTCAGCTAAAGACAAAATAAAAGTAAACAGAAAGAGAAAACAAGTAGACCACCTTGAAGGAGAATTTAAGAAAATTAAACCAACTACTTTTGATGGAGAATCCAGAGTAGGGGAGGAAGCTGAAACATGGTTATTAGACATCAAAAAGTACTTCCAGATATATAACTATTCAAGCAATATGAAGGTCAAAATGGCCATCTACAATCTGAAAGGAAAGGTTAGCATTTGGTGGAAAGAACTGAAATTGGCCAAGGGCTTAAAAGAGAAACAAATGGAATGGTCTGACTTCAAGAAATATGTCAAGAAACAATACCTATCTGAAAGATACTATGAAAGAAAAATGAAAGAATTTTATGAGTTACGACTTGGTCAGATGACAATGGAGGATCTTATAAACAAATTCCTAGAATTACTAAGGTTTGTACCTTATATATGGGAAGACAAGGTAAAAATCCAGTGGTTCCTAAGTTGTTTACCACAGTCCTATAGGGACATAATTGAGTTTGACAACCCCAAGTCCTTGAGTGAAGTATTGAGGAAAGAACAAATGTGCTACGACCAGTACAAACAATGGGCAACATTTCCCAAAGCTTGGAAGGATATGAAACAAGACCAAATGAACCAATGGAAGAAAGGATACCAACCAGCTCCTTATCAGAATGTAGCCAAAAGCTTCAATAGAAAAGACTTTCACTCCAATTATCCAAGTACGCAAGCCAGTGGTAAACCAATAAATCTGGGATCAAAGAAGTTTGGGGACAGTCCCCTTCAACCATTGAAGTGATGGGAATGTGGATAACCTCATCTAAGGAGGAACTTTCCATGTATAAATACAACAAATAGAACTACCATTCATAATTTGCAGGAAGCCTCGATGATGGGTGATGTGGGCAGAAGCATGCATCGAATAAATGCAGTTGTATATGGTCAACAAGCTGATCATCATTCCTCGGTGGTGGAAATCAAAGGTAAAATCAATAAAACTCAAATTTTTGTTTTAATTGACCCTGGAGTTACGTTAAGTTATATCACTCCTAGTGTAGTAGAGTCAAATAAACTTAAGAGGATGAAACACACAAAATTATGGTCGGTACATTTAGCAACAAGAACTAAAAGGAAAGTGGTTGATTTTATTTATGATTTTGAGTTCAGTTTAGATGGTCAAAACATAAAAACAAATCTGAACATTCTACCACTAGGATCGTATGATGTGATTATCGGAATGGATTGGTTGGAAAAGCACAAAGCAATACTAGATTGTTATGCAAAGACACTTAAGTATAAATACGTTTCTGACACTACTAGAACAACCCAAGGTATATCAAATCCAGTATAAATTAGACAAGTTTCAGTAATGCAATTCAAGAAATGCATGAGAAAGGGTTGTCAAGTTTACGCTATCCAAATAACTAACCTATTAGAAAAAGAAGATAAACCCCACTTGGAAGACTTTGTTGTCCTACGTGAATTCAGAGACGTATTTGTTGATGAAATACCTGAATTACCTTCTAGAAGGGAAATAGACTTTTCCATAGACATGCTACCTAGTTCAACCCTTAGGTATAAAGCACCTTACCAAATGAGTTTACCAGAATTGACAAAATTAAAAATTCAAGTACAGGAATTATTGGATAAAGAGTATATCAGACCGAGTGTTTCACCATGGGGAGAACCAATCCTCTTTGTGAAAAAGAAATATGATACTCTAAGACTATGTATCAATTATATACAATTGAACAAAATGACTATTACGAGCAAGCACCCCTTACCTAAGATAAATGATCTGTTCGATCAAGTAGGTGGGGCCAAGATCTTTTCATAGTTGGATTTACGATCCAGTTATCAACAAGTTAGGATAAAATATGAGGACATAAGAAAAACTTCATTTCAAGCAAGATATGGACACTACAAATTCGTAGTCATACCTTTCGGAATTACTAACGCACCAACCACGTTTGTGTCTAATGAACAGTATTTTTGGTCATTACTTAGACAAGTTTGTATTGGTATTTATCGATGATATTATGGTTTATTCTAAAACAAAAGAAGAACATGAAGAACACTTAAGAATAGTTATGCAAACTTTGAGAAAGCACAAACTATACGCTAAATTTGATAAGTGTGATTTTTATCAAAAGAAAATACAACACCCAGGACATGTAATTTCTACAGAAGGCATTGCAGATGACCCTGAGAAAATAAAAGCCATCATGGAATGGTCGATACATAAGGATGTAGTGGATATCCGGTCATTCATGGGAATCACCAGATATTATCACAGATTTATAGAGGGGTTTTCCAAAATAGCATACCCTATCACATCATTACAAAATAAAGGGACCAAGTTTAATTGGTCATAGAAATGTCAAGACAATTTTAATAAGTTGAAGGAATTGTTAACAAATGCACCCATTTTAAAAGTAGTAGACCCAAACAGATACTTCACCATCTGTGTTGAAACGAGTAAAGAAGGACTAGGTCATGTCCTAACTCAATATGGACACGTTATTTTTTATGAATCCCAGAAATTAAAGGAGCACGGGAAAAACTACGTCACTCATGACTTAGAATTGGTAGCAGTAATTCACGCCTTAAAAATGTGGCAGCACTACATAATGGGCAGAAAGTTTCTATTATTGATAGATAATAGTGGTGTGAAATATTTGTTTATCCATTCAGATCTTAATGCAAGGAAAGCAAGGTGGCTATCCTTTTTGAGAGAATTCGACTTTGAGGTAAGACATATCAAGGGTAAGGAAAATAAGGTAGAAGATTCTTTATGCAGAAGAGTCCATGGGTTATTTGAGATAAATATCAGCAGGGTAGAAAGTGTTTTGGAACAAAGAATAAGGATTACAGGTATTAACGACGAAAATTACACTAAGATAATGGTAGAATTACAAAACAGTACCACAAACTTAGATAAACCAGATCTGAGTATCAACAAAAATGGACTATTACGATTTAAAAACAAACTTTACATACTAGATTCAACAAATTTAAAGATAACAGTCTTGGATGAAGTGCATAAGAAACCATATTCTGGCCATCCAGGATACCAGAAAATGATAACAACACTTAGAAAATTATTTTTCTAGCCTAATATGAAGGGAGAAACAGCAGAATACTTGGCTAGGTGCCAAGATTTTCAGCAGGTAAAGGATGAACACCAACATCTAGCTAGCTTATTATAGCCACTACCAATACCAGAATGGAAATGGGAGACCATATCGCTAGAATTTATTACAGGTTTGCCTAAAACTCAGAAACAAAATGATTTTATCATGGTTGTAATCGATAAACTCAGTAAGTCTGGACACTTTATTCTTGTAAAGTCTACTTTTAAAGCTATAAATATTGCTGAAATATTTATGAAAGAAATTTTTAGACTCCATGGTATTCCTAAAATGGTGATTTCGGATAGAGACTTAAAATTCACATCTTCTTTTTGGAAAGAATTGTTTGCAAGGATAAATACTAATTTTAATTTCAGTATGAGTTATCATACACAAATGGATGGATAGACCGAAAAACCAAATCAAATCGTAGAAGATATGCTCCGCATGTACGTAAGAACAAAACCGAGCAAGTGGGAAGATTACCTACACCTGGTAGAATTTACATATAAAAATGGGTACCAAACTTTGTTTAAGTCGAGCCCCTTCGAGGTATTGTACGAAAGAAAGTGTACAAATCCAATTAGTTGGGACGACCGGGTTGACAGACTCATGGTTGGACCAGAAATGCTCCAAGAAATGGAAAGTACAGTAAGAAAGGTGCAACAGAACTTAAAGGAGGCATAGGACAGACAAAAAAGTTATGCAGACCAGAAAATAAGACACTTGGAATTTCAAGTAGGAGATCATGTTTACTTAAAAGTTAAATCCAGAAAGAGTTCACTAAAACTTGAGAACCGTGCCAAGTTGGCACCCAGGTTTTGTGGGCCCTTCGAGATACTAGCTCGAATTGGACCCGTAGCTTACCAACTTGCACTTCCAGCTAATTTAAAAGTTGAAAATGTATTTCATGTTTCTTTGTTGAAATACTATGTTCATGACCCTACTCACATGATTGATTGGAACTTGGTGTAGGTGGAACCAGAAGGCAAGTTCCAGGTGGAACCCCTACACATTCTAGACCAGAGAGAAATAGCATTTCAGAATAGAGTCGTCGCTCAAGTAAAGGTGCAATGGAAGAACTTTAGTCCCGAGGAGGCCACTTGGGAGTTGGAGCGAGATTTGCAGAAATCTCATCCAATCCTGTTCCAAGAAAGGAATGAACATTGAGGACAATGTTTTATTGAAGGGGGAAAGGATGTGACATCCCTAAAAATAAATTATTTTTGAATTTGAAAATTGTTAGGAAAATTATTTCATTTTTGGTAAATTCGAATTTGGAAATTTTTCGCCATTTATGGCAATTCCGAATTTCAAATTTGGTAAATTGTAATTAATTATAATGATTGTTGGGGTAGAGATATGATTTGACCCAACTAACTATTTGACTATGACACTTGTATGAAAACATAATATTTTATAATTATTGCAGGAGGACCAATGGAACAACCATGTTAAAATCAATTGACCATGACTCCATGAGTGGGGAGCATGTTGGAACTACCTCAGGGATGATTTTTACAAGTGGAAAATCAGGGATTTGTCCATTGGAAGCCCCTAAAAATTAGTGATTTAGAAAGCTACGAAAATTCCCAAGGGAGGAAAAAAGACCTAGGGAAAAAGATGGTTTTGATAAATAGCATATACGAGGAGGCAGGACGCTACCTAGTATGCTAGGAAAAGGAACTACTGTGTACTTGTTGTGATGAACACTAAATATTAAGTGTTAGGCAAAGAGAGGACTACAGATAGAGGAAGAAATTGTTGAAGAGGAGATTCCAATTTTTTCCTCACAGACTCATGGTCAGGCTAGGGGGTGAATTGGGCAAGTGATTTGGCTACATTGTTCTACAATTGGGAGGAACGTGGTTGTTCCCTTTGTCTTCCCACGAACTGGTTCAGATATGTTAAACCTTCTCCTTCTTTGTTTTGAATGATTTTGTGTATCTAATATAATGCATATTTTTGTGCTAAGTTGAAATAATTTCCATACATGACATATGTTCGTTGTATGAAGTTTATAATCAAAGACTAAATTCTGGGGATGCTTCCTCCTATGTAAAAATGAACTTGAAAGAACATATCTATATACAGGTGTATGTTTATCTCTGTAATCCAAATTCTAGGTAGGATTATCTATGTATAAGTGATCTTGAAAGGAACATATCTATCTATAGGCGTATGTTATTTCTGTAATTGAAATATTAGGTAGATCTATCTATGAATAATTGGAGTTGAGCAAGTCTATATATATATATATATATATATATATATATATATATATATATATATATTCAATGTATATAGATATAGTTGCAGTTGGTACCATTGAAGATTTAATGATTGCAATAGAAACCTCACTTATACAGAGATTTGTTGTCATAGTATTTGAATAAACAAATTATGCCAACAAGAAATCAACTACCTCTCGTATAAGAAATTACTAAATCGAAGAGTTTGAAACTCCTTAAATATTGTTACAGTACCAAATGAAATTGATTAAGTTTGTTGTTCTATTATAAGATAATACAAAAGTAGAATACTCCATAAGATTAAGGATTCAAAGATAATTATAAAGAACATAAATCACATGCTGATAGAACTTTTTAATCTTTGTGTTTCCATTCGCAAAAAATAAAAGGACTCAACTAAATTAATACACACTGTATAAAGTAATTGACAAATTATTAACTATGAGTATACATGCAAAATTGTCCACCCGATGTTCGTGGTAGTGGACGGTATAGAATTGGCAAATACAACCATACAGTTCTGTACATACAACATGCAATTGCAAACTCCTACCAGTCTTTTAGAAAACCCCCTTACACAGCCTAAACAACGAAATATGTACAGGTATGTATATATAGTGTTCTAGAAATAAAACATAGAATTGTAACCTTAGTCAAACCATTATATCTACTCATGTTGGATCCAATCTAACTATTGCAATTTCATAATAAAACACATTGGCAATAAACATAAGGAATGTCGAAGTGAAGCAAAATGATAGGGTATTATAGATCTAACATAATTTGATCAAACATTCAGAGTTTGAAATAGGGCCTTTAATCGACAACGATAACCCTGGTAATTAAATTACAGAGTAGGGTGAGACCCAAACGATGCTAAATTAAATAGTCATTTCATTACTTCAAAAGACAAAGTAATCCTATACATAAATCGTTGCACTATAGTAACCTGACCCAAACATTAAATTACATGTGGTATTTTTTCCCCTTTTCCAAGCCCGATAGGAAACTAAGGAAACGATATTGATTGACTACATTTTATTTGCAACACTGACGATTCGAATTCTAGAAGGGTTACAAAAGGGAACTCAAATACCTTTTGCATCGAGCATGCATATGAACATCCGAAAGCTTTGCGTAGATAAGAACCTGGAGGAATCACCATATACAAATTTTAGAAAACTCATATACGAAGAAAATTTAAGAAGAATGCGGATAGAATGCTAATGATTATTAATGCATCATACCAAGACATTACTTAACTTCTGATTCATTGTGCATGAATTTTTCCTTGTCCCTTTCCATTTGGATAGACGCCCAGGGTCGAGGGAGAATGGTGCAATGACTCAGTGATGGTTATCCTCGCATCAAACGGGGCCCATCATTAGTGATATGTTTCAACTCTTAAAAATAATTTATACAACATAAGTAAAAGCTTTACACAATATTCACGGATAATGAAAATACAATAATTGACCAGACTAAGTCCCTTNTATATATATATATATATATATATATATATATATATATATATATATATATTAAGCGTAAATAGAGATTAAGTCTCCCATTCAAACCAGGACCACATCTAACTATTGAGCCTAGCCTACCCGAACACCAAATTGCATAGAATTACATAAGTCAACAAGTAACACAAAGATGCTCCAGCCAAATTTTCGGTAGAGCATACTTATTTGAGAAACATTAGATGTAAAGAAAGAACAACGTAGGTGAAATCCCAGTTCAATCTGTTGACACTATGGAGGCAGAGTCTCCCTGGTACTAGTCAAGAAAATCAATCACGCTATAGGATTACCTTCCCAGACTCACGACTTTCCTTCGGCTATAAAACCTAGCTTACAACAGGGAGTTTACAAAAACCTAGATCCCAAACATGGGTATACGAGGCTATAATTCCCTCATTAACCATAGGAGAAACATCAACAACCTCAAGGAACAATCGCTTCCCTAGGATTAAGGGTGAATCTGAAAGTAATACAAGGAAGTTACCCAAAAGGGAGAACTCAACAAGAATGAAAAAGACATGACAGTGACTACAGACTGAAAAAAATACTTAAACATTTTCCGAAGAATACACCACATTATTTAATCTATCTTAGTATTATGTTTAAGGGAGAACTTACCAGGGTTTTATACCCCATCGCCAGTTACATCCATGGAGCGACCACCATTACATACAGTCTTTGCCTCTGAAAAATGTGATACACAAATCCTCGTCGTAAAAACTCAGAAATGGAAAACACTGAATCTACTCAAACCCTAAACGATGCCTTGTCACCTTAGAATAAATGTGGAGAGTGCGGAGGAAGGGTGAGCCATGTGACAAGGGCAGGGTCAGTGTGACACTTCAGGTGTAGAGCCAGGAAAATTCAGTGTGAATAGAAGGACTCCCATTTATGATGGGTACAGATCTTTAACTACCCTAAGAGTGAACCTTTCCCCACTTAAGGAATGTCGCTTTCACACCCCCCTATGTTAGTCTTAGTTACTAGTTTGATTCTCGTTGTCAAATGTCCACCGGTGATATGAATTAGATATTTCATTACAATCAACGTACCGGTTTTGTGAACCATTAATTGACTGGAACTTGGTAGTTATGATAGTTAGTGGTATTTAAACCCAACTCATGGCTATGTTGATGGGAACCAAGTAAAGTTACCTAGAGCTAAATTATTATGGTGGACTTGTGCACAAACATGGAGACCTTATGTGAAAAAGGTGAGTGTGGTATGGATCATGAGGCTACACATTATCCACATAGTCCCTCTGCATAAAGGTTTTTGAATGAAGGAAAAAGGGAATTTCTAAAGCCTTGGGAGTTCTCTCTCTTATAACCTTCCTACTTAGATAACTCAACAAAGTATAGTCAAACATCTTGGGGTAGGTAGGACTTAGGAGTTTTATAATA